>RJWJ010033923.1:0-17578 GCA_004363605.1 Indri indri | reverse complement strand
CCTATCAAAAAGTGGGCAAAGGACATGAACAGAAACTTTTCAAAAGAAGACAGAATAATGGCCCAAAAACATATGAAAAAATGCTCAACATCTCTAATCATCAGGGAAATGCAAATCAAAACCACAATGAGATATCACTTATCTCCAGTGAGACTGGCCTTTATCAAAAAGTCCCAAAACAATAAATGTTGGCGTGGATATGGAGAGATTGGAACACTCATAGACTGCCCTTCTGCCAATTGGATAGCAGGGAACCCCTATTTGTACAATAGCCGGTCATCAAATGATGTTTCCCCAAAGTCAGGAGAAATTGATAACACACTGGCTCCCAGAGGGACAGGCAAACAGGAGCAGTTATAGTTGGCCCCCTCTGACTGTGGGGTCAATAGGAAATAACCCCTTGGGCCTATGACTGTTTAAACAGCTGGACAATGGGAGACATTTGCTTGTTGGAAATCCTTATTGCCCACTGTTTAGCCCATAACAGGTCAAAAGTAGCCCATTAAACTAGCTCCCTAAAACTGTTTTCATAAATGACTAGGGGAATTTTGGATAAAAATTCCATCTGGGTGACATGAGGCCAATATTTCCCAGGCAGGATCCCAGAGAGGGATGGGTACCTCATTTGGTATACTTTACTACCTTTGTGGGGAGAGGGTGGCAACTCAATGATATGTACTAAAATGTTTTGGCTACACCCCAATACTTCTGTTCTTCTTCATACCCCAAACTACGTTCCATTCCAGCAAGAAGCAGCCGGATAGATTGATATCCTGATTCCCTAAGATTGAGGAATAAACTAAAAAGAAGGGAGAAGTTGTAACTGGCTCCAAATTTCAAGCACCCCATATGATTTTTTTATAATTCTTTACCTTATCTAATTACTTGACTTTTTGAGTTGTTTCCCAGAAATGGTGGATTTTCTACAAAACAAAAGGAGTTGAGATTCTGAAGGTCCCAGGACAGACTTCCTGATGTCACTACTCACCATCCCCCTCAACCTGCCCCAAAGCATGCAGCCCCTCCTTAGAAAGCCTATGATCTCCATTAGTCAGAGAGAAAGATTTGAGACAGCTTCTCCTGTTCGCCTGATAGGCATCTGTCATATTAAAAAATTATTTTCTTCTTTGGCAATCCTTATTGTATCAATAATTGGATCTTTGTGTGATGAGCAACTAGACCTAGACCAAAACCCCCTTGTGGTTTCAACAACAATGGCTCTAAGACATAAGCTCACAGACATGTCGAACGGGCATCAAAAATATCAGAGAAGACCTGACACATAAAAACATATACACACAAAGACATAGTCAGAAGCAGATTTATAGATTTATAATATTTTTGTTTGCCACTTTGCAAATAATTTCTCTCTCCCGCTTTAGACTATCAATCTCTCGATTACCTGTTTTGTTGCCTTAAACAATTGTTGCTAGGCAACTCTAAATTTGCATTTCCAAAGACAATACTTTCAGTTGAAAGATGGTAGAATATTTACATCTCGAATCGCAGAGAATAAATTTAAAATTTAACCTTTTTAAAAATTCTTTTTTATTTCATGAAATTACTGGGGTACAAACCTTTTGGTTACATGTCACGGCTTTACCACATCCCAATCATGATTTGAGATGTGCCCTTTCCCCCTCTACAATGCTCACTGTGTTCATTAGTTGTGAGTTTACCCACCCCCAACCCTCCTATCCCCAAATAATATTACTACTGTGAGAGCACCTTAGTGTTCATCAGTCAGTGCCAATTTGACGACAAGTACATGTGGTGCTTATTCTTCCATTCTTGAGCAAGGATGTGGAAACAACCCAAGTGCCCGTCAATCCATGAGTGGATTAATAAAATATGGTCTATGTATACAATGGAATTTAACCTTTTTTTAAAAGAAGAGTTTTGGGTGTGTGAGCTGGAGGAAGATTAAAAATGGATACCAAAGTAATGCAAAATCTTAGGCATTCACCATAGGATTTTACAGGGAGACATACAGATGAGCCTAGATGAAATTTAAAAATCCCACTAAAATGTCACACATTGGAGACCAATGTAGCTACGTAGGTGGCTTTTTAATTTAGTCTATTTTCCAACTGGACCACTGAGCTCAGGGCAGAGCTCACAAGGAATCTTGAATCTCCACAAGAGGGAAACACCATGGGACCAGGCCATGCAATGCTTTCACAGGGCCATGCAATGCTTTCACAGTGCACTTCCTTACAAAGTCATTCTTCTAAGTATTTAAACTGCTCCCCTTATTAACCAAAGCACAAAAGCAGCCCTTCTACTAATAACTGTTTACTGTAAACAACTGCCCTCAGCTAGTGACTTGCCAGCTATGGCACACATAAAAGTTTTTTTTTCTTTTTTTCTTATTACAGTACTGTCTGGATATTTGCCTTTAATTAAGCTTACTTCTGACCATGGAGCTCTTTTAATAAATCCTTTCAAAATATCTTATTATTCAGATTTCAGCCAGTACAAACAGCTGATATTTCTGGTTTTTGAATCTCTTTCACTGGAGGTAGCCTCCCATTTGAGACCAGTGAACTTAACCACAGTTATGACTCACAACGTGTCTCCAAAGAGGAGCAAAGCAGTCTTCACAAGATCCAGAACTACCCCAAAGACAGATCAAAGAAAAGAAAGTATTGCTAGCTGAAAATAGAGTACAACTCACATTTCTCTCTGGCCATATTCTTTAAGGTCTGAAATTCTCAGCTGACTTTCTACACACAAAGGCCCCAAAGTCCTATATGCCCTCACTGATGGAAGAGTACAGGAAATCAAAAGCTGTCCATGGAAGACAAAACGGGAAAGTCACCAAAATGCCTGATGCAGAATCAAACCCAGGCTGCAGTGGTGAAAAGCACAAATTTTTAAACAGCCTTCATAGTAAATTCTGCATGAAATAGAAAGCAGGCAGTTTGAGTGTACAAAGGATTTTAACTTTGTTTCGGGTCATATTTTTGCTCTTTAACTTTTTCAAGTGAATTTTTAAGGGTAGCCGTGACACTATTATGTGTCTTTCTTTTAATTTGTTCTTAACATCAATTGTTTAGAATAAGATATCTCTAAAATATATATTTATAGGATCCATTTTTTCTGGCCATTGACAATTTGAATTTCCAATGGTGTATTTATACTAACAAAGACCCAGTTCAAAAGCCTCTTCATGTAAAACCCAGGATGTAATTTTAGGGCATAGAAGAAGCAATCTCAAAGTTCTCCCCACCCTCCTAGAAATAGTTTAAGATAGCTAAAGACTCTTGTTGCTGCAGTATTAACCAGGCAACAAGGGTGGAAACAATAAAAACCCTTTATGAATGCAAATTTTTATGACAAATGCTTCCAAAAGCTTGATACATTCAGAACAAAAATCTCAGGTCCCTAGCCATTTTTAGACCGGCTACCAGATATGACCCAAAAAATAATGTCCCCAGATGGTGGAGACTAACAGAGAGCACTCCTACATCATCACAAATCAAGTTCTTAAAGACATAAAACAAGACAAGAGGGAACTTTATCCAGCACCCCTCTTTATGATGAGATTACACAGAAAGACAAAGTAAAGGAAGTCTATTTCTGGAAGGTCAAGCATACGAATAGTGATTTTTTTTTAACTGTCTGCTTAACTGGATTCCACAGAGGTAGAGGGAAGCTGGGAGCCTTGATGTTAAGAAATCCTTACCCTTTGCCAGCATTTCAGGTTCTCAGATTCTCTTCACTGCAGCTTCCAGAAGAACAGAGCTTTTGATCACCCTGCTCACTGATTAAAAAGAAAATAATTTTCTTTCTTTTAATTTTGAATAACAGCTGAGACACAATTATTCTACAAATGTAACAAAGACACAAATGTCAGTTACTCTGAGTTTTATCTTGGCAATACAGACAAAACAGACCCCCTAAGTCAGATCCACTGAGTGTCTGTTAGCAATTTTTTCAGGAGTCCACACACAGACATGAAAAAACAAAGACATACATGAAGCCTCTCAAATCAGAATTTCAAAACCGAAAACAAAGTTTCAAGCAAATCAAATGTGGTTTCTCAAGGTTACAGTCCCTTCAGTTCTTGAGGGAGTATCTCCTACCAAACCAGGTGCTCTGACAAAGCAAAGCTAAGTGCCCTGCTAAAGCAGGATCTTGTGTTCTTTTGAGGCATAAACAAGTGTCTAGAGGGATAATACCATACACGTATGCTCCATTTCCTGAAGCATCTTCCTGTTTCTGACACCGCAAGATGAAAGCACCATGGGCCAGCAATGCCTGGTCAGTAGCCAAACACCCGGATCCATCCCTGAGTAAAAATTGCTCAGGCAGCCAGGTGTGGTGGTTCATGCCCATAATCCCAGCACTTTGGGAGGCTGAAGTGGAAGGATCACTTGAGGCCAGGAGTTCAAGACCAGACTGGGCAACATACTGAGACTGATATCTACAAGAAAGAAAAAAAGAAAATTAGCTGGGCATGGTGGTTTGGGCCTATAGTCCTAGATACTTGGAAGGCTGCAGCAGGAAGATTGCTGGAGCTCAGGAGTTCAAGGTTGCAGTGAGCTTTGACTGTGCCAGTGCAATTTAGCCTGGACAATGGAGTGAGACCCTGTCTCCAGGAAAAAAAAAATTCACTCAGGCAGCTGCTGGATAGGGCCAAATGGTGACTGTAGCCAGGGGTCAATGTGCCATGGGCAAGACACCCATTTAAGATTTTCATCCCATCTAGGGTCACCAATATAATCAAATTGCTGAAACCCAGTAATATTATATAAGTGATATTTTTAAAGCAGCCAGAGATAAAAGACATACTGTATACTGAAGAACAAAGTTAAGAATGTATATGAAGTATGTAAATCAAAATAAAATGAAATTAAGTATTTAAAAGACTGAAAGAAATGGACTGTGAACATAAAATTCTATATCCAACAAAAATATCTTTCTAAATGAAGGTAATATAAAGACTTTTTCAGAAAACACAAAAGATGAAATAACGCATTACCTGCCAAAGTACACTGCAAGAAATGTTAAGGAAAGCCCTGTGGCTGAATGAATATGATACCAAATGGAAACTTTCATATACTCAAAGGAATGAATATCTCCAGAAATGGTAAATACATCATAAATATAAAAGGCTTTCTTTTAATTTTTAAAATTTTTTAAGGTAATTGTCTTTGTTAGGGAAAATAGCTAATTTATTGAATGTTTGTAACATAGGCATAAGTGAAATCATAACAAGACAGTATAAAGAGAAAGAAGGAAGAAAATGGAGTTATACTATGGTAAATTTCTTACATTATATATAGAGTACAGTTGACCATTAGACAATGTGGGGGTCAGGGATGACAACTTCTGTGCAGTTGAAAATCCATGTATAATTTTTGAATCCTCCCCAAAATAGCTACTAATAGCCTAATGTCGACTAGAAGACTTATCTATAACATAAACAGTCAATTAAGACATATTTTGAATCTTTTATGTACTATATACTATATTGTAACAATAAAGAAATCTAGGGAAATGAGAATTTTATTAAGAAAATCATAAGGAAGAGAAAACATATTTACTATTGCTTAAATGAAAGTGGATCACCCTAAAGGTCTTCATCTCCATTCTCATTATGATGCGAAGGCTAAGTAGGAGGAGAAAGAGGGCTAGTTGATCTTGCCACCTCAGGGGTGGCAGAGGCAGAAGAAAATGCACCTATAAGTGGACCTGTGCTGTTCAAACCCATGTTATTCAACAATCAACTGTAGTTCCTGATTGGATTTGAGAGGTAAGTGAAACAAAAGTGAAGAATGACTTCACTTTGTTTGATGGTCATGCTCATTACAAAGAGGGGCTTTCAGGAGGAAAAATTGACATGGGCTTTCATTAGGATGCATTGAGTTTAAGAGCCATTAGATGCCTGTGTGGAGAAGTCAAATAGGCAGTTACAAATATATGACTGGAGTTGGGAGAATAATCTGTGAAGAAAATAAATATTTGGGAGTTAACTATTAAGGCTGTGGAAGTTTATGAGATTACCCTGGTACAATGATAAGAAGGCATAAGAGAGAGTCATGGGGAATGTCGTTATTTCAGGAACGAATGCTGAGAGAGCTGCAAAAGAACAAAATTAGGAATGAAACCAGTAGGAGAAACATAAAAGAGTTAGTTCTATAAGTAAAGACTGTTAAGAAGGAGGGAAAGTGGCCATAAATGTAAGAGGTCAGTTAATTGAATACCCAATTACAAGTGTTCTCTTGTATGAATTAGTAGTTCAGATTATTAAAAAATTTGAAGATGGTTTTTTCCTTGTTGGTGCCATTTAGTCTTTAATTTAATTTATTTTTTTACTTTATTATAATCTCAATAAGAATACATGGGATTCACATGTCAAATACCTCAAAGAGCTGTTTTGATTTGTAAAAAGTACAGATGTAGCAAGTATATTTTAAATAACTGTTTTCACTGCCTGAAAGTGACTTGGGTTTACATTTCACTTTTCTCTTGGGGATGACTTACCAAGATTATGATTTCATTTTGTTTTCTATGGCAGAAATTTTATATATTCTGTCTCCAAGAAACCCATCTAACTCACAATGACTTTCATAGACTCAAGGTAAAGGGAGGAAAAAAAAATACTCCATGCAAATGGAAACCAAATGCAATCAGAAGTAGCTATTCTCATATCAGATAAAATAGACTTTAAATCAACCGTGGTAAAAAAAAAGACAAAGATGGCCATTGTGAAATGATAAAGGAAGCAATTCATCAAGAAGATATAACAATCATAAATATATATACACCTAACACCAGGAGCTCCCAGATTCATAAAACAATTTCTACTATATTTAAGCAAACAAATAAACAACAGCATCATAATAGGGAAGTCAACACTTTGCTGACATAACTGGACAGATCATCAAAACTGAAGGTCAACAAATAAACACTGGACTTAAACAGAACTCTAGAACAAATGGACCTAGCACACATTTATAGTATAATTTAACTCACAAATGCAGAATGTACGTTATTCTCATCAACCCATGGGATTCCAAGATAGATCATATTTAGGCAAAAAAAAAAAGTCTCAGCAAATTAAGAGAAAATGAAATTATACCATGTATCTTCTCAGATCACAGTGGAATAAAATCAGAAATCAATTCCAAAAGGAACTCTCAAATCTACCCAAAGTCATGGAAATTAAACAACCTGATACTGAATAATACTTGGGTCAATGATGAAATTAAGATGGAAATCAAAAAATGTTTTGAACTGAACAAAAAAGAAGATAAAAGCATCCAAAATTGACGTGATACAGTAAAAACAGTGTTAAGGGGGAAATTCATAGCCTTAAATGCTTACATCAAAAAGACAAAAAGATCACAAATTGACAGCATAATGTTGCGCCTCAAGGAACTAGAAAAAGAACAAAGAAAACCCAAAGCAAGGAGAAGAAAAGAAATAACAAAGTTCAGAGCAGAAATGAACAAAATGGAAACCAAAAAATAAAATACAAGTTTCAGTGAAACAAAAAGTTTGTTCTTTAAAAAGATAAACAAAAGTGATAGAACACTAGCTAAATTAACCAGAAATAGAAAAGATTCAAATAAGCACAATAAGAAAAAAAAGGAAACATCACAACTAATACCACAGAAATACAAAATGTAATCCATGACTACTATGAAAATCTCTATGCACGCAAACTAGAAAACATAGAGGAAATGGAGAAATGTTTGAAAACGCAAAATCTCCTAAGCTTGAGTCAGGAAGAAATAGAAATCCTAAACAGATGAATAATGCGTAGTAAGATTGAAACAGTAATAAAAAATCTCCCAACAAAAAAACTTCAGATCAGATGAATTCACAGCCAAATTCTACCAAACCTACAAAGAAGAACTGACACCTATTCTACTGAAACTTTCATAATATTGAGAAGGAGGGAATTCTAAGTCATTCTACACAGTCAGTATCACCTTGATACCAAAGCAAGGAAAGGACACCACCACCACAACCGCAACAACAAAACTACACAACAATATCCCTTATAAACATAGATTTTAAAATCCTCAACAAAATACTAGAAAATAAAATTTAACATTTCGTCAAAAGGATAATTCACCATGATCAAGTGAGTTTCATTCCAGGGATTCAAGGATTGTTCAATATACACAAATCAATAAATGTGATTGACTACATAAACAGAAGTAAAATCAAAGACCTCATGATCACCTTAATAAATACAGAAAAAGCATCAATAAAATCAAGCACCCCGGACAGGCACAGTGGCTCATGCCTGTAATCCTAGGACTTTGGGAGGCCAATGTGGGAGAATTGCCTGAGGGTGGGAGTTTAGTAACAGCCTGAGTAAGATTGAGACCCCATCTTCACAAAAAATAGAAAAATTAGCAGTGCCTAGTGGCACATGCCAGTAGTCACAGCTGCCTGGGAGGCTGAGGCAGGGGGATTACTTGAGCCCAGGAGTTTGAGGTTGTGGTGAGCTATGATGATGCCACTGCACTCTAGCCTGGGTAACAGAGTGAGACTCTGTCTCAAAAAAGTAAAAAATAATCAAGTGCCACTTCATAATAATATCCCTTAACAAACCAATCATAGAAGTAACATAACTCAAAATTATAAAAGCCATATATGACAAACCCACAATCAACTTCATACTGAATTGGGAAAAGTTGAAAACATTCCCTCTAAGAGCTGGAACAAGACAAATTTGTCCACTGTCACCACTTTTATTCAACATAGTACTGGAAATCCTAGTCAGAGCAAACAGGTAAAAGAAAGGTTTGTGTCCCACTCTGTGTGGAAGGCCTGGTGTGGTGGATGCACCAACAGAAAGGAGAAGCAGTTCCTGTGAGCCCTGGCTCAATTGTTTCTCAGCAGCCACAGGTGAGGCAGGGGAAGGGGAGGAAAAGAGTCAGAGTCGAAGAAAGCTGGCACTCTGGTTGTGTCTGTTTCTCTCTCCAGAAGGCATCCCACTCAGAATGTCCAGACTTTGGGGTCATGCCGATCCCCCAGTAGCCAACGGCCTCCTATTGCTTCCATAGCCTGGGCCAGAGTTGAGAAACGTTTGTGTGGGAATGAGCAAGACAAAAACTGAGGGGCTGAGGCCCCTGGGGAAGACAAAGTTATGCAATGGGTGGATAATCAATATGGCACCTGCCATCTCAGCCAGGGTCTGTGGTATCTGGAAGTGACCCTGAGGGCACTGGTTGCCTTGTGCTTTGTCTTCAAGAAGCTCCCAGTTCGCTGGTAACAACAACTTTTGGGCTTGTGAGGGTAGAAGAGCTCTCCAGTAGGTTGGGAGCCTGCTGACTGCCAGAGATATAGGGGAGGGAGAAATAAGCTCTCCACCTACCCTTCTGGCTGGATTCCAATCCTCTCAGGGGTTGATCTCTGCCAATATCCTGCTCCTTAGTGTTCTGCTCCTAATTCTGTGGGCCATTGAGACGTCACAACTGATCCCACTTCCCACCGCACAGGCCAGAGGATAGTTTCTCGGATGTCACGGCAGTGTCTCTTAGAAGAGCGACCTGACTGTTCCCCTGAAAATTCATATGTTGAAGTCCTAAGGCCCATACCCTCAGAATGAAGGGACTTTAAAGAGGGCTCAGACTTGATTTGGAACCCCAAAATAATGGTCAACAGTAGAATGTTTGGATGGCAAAATGTACCAAAATTGTGTTTCTTAAAGAATGCATTTATATCCAGAGTTAGTCCTTAGGGCATTCCAACCCTGAGAAATCCTTCATGTTTCCCAATAAATTTCTAGGCTAGAAGAATCCTCTTATTTGTCCACAGTTCTTCATCCTCATCCTATTCTGCTGTTACTTACAAGGTAAGCTGTTTGCCTAGGTTAACATGTTGTACCATCTATTTCAGTCAGTCCTTTGTAATTCTTCAGATTTTACCATCTTTGAGCACTTGATAAGGAATATGTAATATGATTGGCTTTTGTCTTAAAAATATGCTCATCTGTTTCTCAAAATATAGAGTGTCACTTTCCAATCCTCTCAGTTCCCCCCACAGTATCTAGTCCTCACCCAATTTACATTTGCTAAGCATTCCTTATAAGCTAAGGCATTATGCTAAATGCTTATAGTATTATCTCATTCAATCCCTATAGCAACCACTTAAGGTGGGCATTATTATTATCTCCATTTTAGGCATGAAAAACTGAGACTGTTAGAGGTTAAATCACTGTGCAGTGACATCTAGCATTTCAGCAGATTTTTGCCTTGTTCAGATCAATAGGACCAGCTTCTGCTTTGACACCTCTCCTACTGCCATGTCCTGCATGTCCAGGAGACTTAATACTTTAGCCTTTATTCCCCTAGCCCAAAGTGCTGAAATTCTATCATGCCCTCTGCCTATTCTACTCTCTAGAAAGTAAAATTCCAATGTGAAGTCTGTGTTGCTCAATTTCAACTTCACAAATGTTCTGATTTCTTTTTTCTTACCGATGTGGCAGGGAGACGTCCTTCATCCTACACAGTTCTGTTACTTAATATTATTTTGGAAAGGCAAAAGCAAAAAAAAAATTAACATTAAATAACATTTTTTGTCACTAAATACATAATTATGTGAGTTGTTCTTCACGTACGTTATTCTCTTTCATAGAAATTAATAATCATGTTATAGCTATTTTTGAAGGATATAAAATAAATATTTTAAAGTTTAAAGTTTGGGATAAATGTTTCAAGTAAGACATTGAGCTTTATCATTTTTGATGAATGTGATCTACATCTTATAAAAATCCAAATGCTCTAGATGGGCAGACACAGTTGTATTTCCTCCTTTATTATTTTATCTTTCATTTCCTGGCTGAAGGGAAAGAGAGATTAAAAAGGAAAAAGAGATCAATGACAGGTATTACTATATTATTACTATATATTTTCCTCTCATAATTTATTTTCATGGCTGACATTGGATAAAAAGTTAAATAAAAATTAACATTCTCCCTTCCCTAAAAAATAATATTAATAAAGTAATATTCTGATGTCATGACATAAAAAAGAAAAATTTAATATAAACTTGTTTTCTGCATATATTTGTGAGTGAAGATGAAATATTGCTTGGAGAGTTGAAATTCTCAATATTGCAGTATTCATAGTTCTGATCATTAATTTCTGACACAGAGCATGCATAATTTGTGACATATTTTTGCCTAAAGATGTCTCCCTAAAACCCCATGGAGAGAGCCTAAACTATAGTCCAATTCATCAAACAGGACTACTGCTTTCCATTCAGACTTTTCAATGTTTTATTTTTCAGTGATTCCTAAAACAATCTCTCAAATTCCAAATTTGGCACAAATTAATATTAATAGTAATGAGCTCCTTTGTGTTTCATTAGTGGATAACATTGTTTCACTTATTAAAAAAGTCCAGTGCCATTCTGAGGGCAAGAGGAAAACATAAAGGGGTTAGTAGAAAGCAGGACAAGGGGAACATACCAAACATTGAGCCTCAGTTAGCAAACTTTCCCTTAGGCAACCTTTCTTTCCAAGTTTCCAAATCTCTGATCTTCCGCATTAGGTTGATGCAACATTCTCTGGAATCTTGGCACTATAAGGGATAATTTAAGTAGGATGTGATGTAGAAGTCCCTGAACTCTGAATCTGACAGGTAAAATCTGAACCTTGGCTCTGTGAATACTGCCTTGCTCACATAACAGTGAGAACAAAAAGAAAATGTATGTAAATGTATCTAGCCAAAAGCAGGAGATTCATATCAGATGGAAGTTCAACCTCATTTTGAAATCAACCATGATGGATTAATTGAACTGATAGAATTACTTCTTTTTTTGGCATTGTAGAGATTTATTTTACTTCAAATCAAAGTCAGAAAGGACCCGGGAGTCACCTTGCTTAACCCTTACTCGAAATATATGTTTCAACAACAACCTCCTAGACTGGTAGTAGATTATGAAGTGCTTGAATACTACCAGTTATGAGGAAGCCACTGCCTTCTGAGGTATTTCACTCCAATGTTTAATAGTTCCTATTAGAAGTGATTTCTACTTCATCCACCCATGCAACACATGTTTATTAAGCACCTACTATACTCCAGGCATTGTGGATAAAAAGGCAAGACAGACAACCCTTGCCCTTCTGGAGCTCACAACCTGATGGTGACAGACATACAAACAGACAATTATACTTGCGTGATGAGTATTGTGGTGAGGAGGCAGGGGGCTGTGCAAGTACAGGGAAGGGGTGTGAGCAGGGTCCTGGGCAGAAGCAAGATGATGAAAAAAGTCTCCCTGAAGTAGAAACTTAATGGATAAGTCAGTTCTAGTGGTGAAGAAAAAGGAAGTGGATAGTCAATTTCAAGAAACTGGAACAGCATGGACAAAAGCAAGAAGTGAGAGAGGGGATGGTATGTGTGGGAGACTGCAGATGTGACTGGAAACAGAGTATAAGAGGCCATTGTAAGGGCAAAGATTTTCAGGTACTTGATCCTAAAGGGTAGTGTTTGCTACCTAAGGAGTTGTGGCCTTGTCTTGAAGGCACTGGGGAATCATTAGAGCTTTTTGAGCAGAGAAGGAAAGTGGTCAAGCTTGTGAAACAACTATAATTGTGCTCCACAACCCTCATTGCAAGAAATGCGGCACAAATTTAGTTTCAACTGAAATCAAATTACATCTGTCTTTGAGCCACCCCATCCCCCGCTTGCCATGACAGGAACAATTCAGTACTGCTCGTATTTTAGGTATTTTTGCTTTTTTTCCAATTTGTATAGAACCCATGTCTGTTTTTTATTAAGATTATTGTTTCAGGGCGAATTCAGGGTAAGTTTTTACTTTTGTTTTTTATTATGGTTATGATACTGAATTATATTTCACTGATTAATACTAAAGTAGGTTTTGTAGGAAACCATAGACCCGCATAATTCAAAATATACTTGAAAACATAATTCTGAAGTCTCCAAAAAGAAATGATTTCACCTGTGGTTGATTTTAGATTTCCATGTGTAGATTATGCCTTATTTAATATCCTTTACAGTTTACTGTGGGGTATGCTATACAAAAGGAAATAGAGAGATTGTTGCTCATGTCTCATTCTCCTCTCTGAAAATTTCAGAGTTCCCCTTCTCTCCTGGGTAAAGATGGTCTCCTCAACATCAACCTATCAGTGGGCCTAAACTCCAAAAGGAAATCCCATGTATGTGAGCGTCTTTGAGGTACTATATCACTTTGGATTTTGAATCTGGTGGACACAGGAACAAGATTGTCACTCCTTAAACAAAGAATCCAGCACCCCAAATACAGAATTTGAGTGCCTTCTTGAGATGGGGAAGAAAAGTGTATGTTTTCCCCACTCTTTCAAAAGTCCATCAGAAAAAATAACAAAACATAAAGCAACATCTTAATAAGTTATCCAGGCACAGTTGATTTGAAGAAATATCAGTGTCGTATCTGAGAGCAGAATTGGCAGGAAATGGGTGGTTGAGGCAGACTGAAAGCTTTATAAACTACTTAGGAAATTAATTCAATAATTCACCCATTACCTCATCAAATATTTGCTACTCTGTGCCAAGCACTGTTCTAGGCACTTAAGATAGAGCTGCAAACAAGAAAAATGTAAACTCTTGCCTTTATGTAGCTTACATTGTTTTGGGGATGAAAACAAATAAATAAAATAAATTAGTAAAATATGTAATATAGCAGATTTGCTAAGAGGTATGGAAAAAATAAAGCAGAGAAGGGGAAGAGGACATAATGGGGAAAGGTGAACTTCATAAAGAGAAGTCAAGAAAGGCCTCACTGAGAAAAAAGTGACATGCAAGTGAAAACCTGAAGATGAGAGAATATGCCATGAAGATATCAAAGAGAAGAGAGCCTTCAGACAGAGGGAAAAGCAACTGTAAAAGTCCTGATGTGAAGTGGGAATTTGCCTAATGTGTTGAACAAACATCAAGGAGGCTGGCTGGCTGCAGGGTGTAAGTGAGGAGAGAGGAGGAGGCTCCACAAGGTGGCATGGCATAGTGGATACAGTCACACACTGTAGAGTCACACTACCCAAGGTCAAAGCTTAGGTCATCTTGGGCAGGGTACATAACCTTTCTGTGACCAGCATTTGAAATGGCCTTATTAATAGTACTTGCCTCATAAGTTTGATATTTAAATTCATAACCTTTTTTGAATTATTATGTATGATGTGAGATATGGACATAATTTAATTTCTTAACAAACTAACCAATTATCTATTATCATTTGTTGATAGCCCATCCTTTCTCATTTGTTTGTAATACGACCTCTGGCATATATTTCAAATTTCCTTGTATCTGTGGGTCTCCTGGACTTTTACTCTTTGTCCCATGGGTCAATGTCATTCTCTCTTTGTGCCAATATCACACTGTCTTAATAGCTGTAACTTAATAGTAAAATGTGTACACTAACCTTGTTTTTCTTCTTCCATAGAGTCTTGACTATTCCTTGTACAAATTTTAGAATAAGATTGCCGATTTTCTTGAAGCACTCTGTTGGTATTTTAATTGGTATTCAATAGAATCTAAGAACAATTTGGGCAGAATATCCTTATGCTATTGAATGATATTTTCTATGTCCATGGGATATGTCTAATTATTTAGCTCTTCTTATTAATATATTTCAATACCATTTTACCATTTTCTCTATACAAGTCGTGGTCATCTGTTGACAGTTTTATTCTGAGAAAGTTTCTATCTTCTGTTGATATAAAAGATCACATCTTTTTTTATTTCTGAATAGTATGGGGTTGCACATGCTTTGGTTACATAATTTGCATATTTTAAAATATTTTTGTTCTAATTCTGCTTCAAGTACAGAGCAGTGTAATTGAATATAGGTTAGTGGTTATGAGGTTGGTCTCTAGAGGTACCTACCTAGATTTGAATCCTGGCTCTGTCAATTTTATTGTATAAACTTATTAAAATTACTAAACTTCCTTCTGCTTCATATTCCTCACATATAAAATAAGAACAATACCTTGTTAGGTTGTTGTGATTATTGAAGGTAGTTAACATAACTGAAGTGCTTATGATAGCACCTGACTCACAATAAATGCTATATAAATGTTTATGCTTCTCGTTGTTAATATTATATACTAATCTTATATATTGTCTCCTAACAAAACTCTAATTATTTCTCATAATTTTAGGTGATTTTTGCTTTTCTTTGTAGACAATAAGCTACGTCTTCTGCAAATAATGACAGTTTTGTTTCTTCTTTTGCAATTACAGCTTTCTTATTATTTTTTGTCTAACTATTCTGACTAGATTCTACAGTACAAACTTCAACAAAAGTGGTGATGGTCAGTCTCTTTGTCTTCTTCCAGATTAAAAGGATAATTTTTCAGATGTTGCATTATCGACAATGATGTTTGTATATATTTTTAATAGATAATCATTTTTCAGGTTACATAGTTCCTTTCTATCTGTATGAATGCTATAAAAGGGATCCCCTCCTCTTGGTGGACAATTAAAATAGAATGAGCCAGTACAACTTTAAGAGTCTGTTGTTCAGTGTTTTTTGAACCATAGTGAACTATTGAGGTAATTTCTGTATTATTAATCTAGCTACTATAATAGCTAGTTGGACCCTACAGCTTCAAAGTAACAAAACCAGGGTCACAAAATTCTTAGACCTGTGCAAGGAGATTTAGTTAGTGGAGGCAGCAGACGGTTTTTATTACATCCCATGTTTCAGCAAGGCTCCTGTGTGGTGTTTAAATCTGAGAATGTACTTGGAGCTACTTAGTAAGGCTGCATTATGATTAATAATGTTCTCTGGTGACCAGGCCTTTTACTACGTTTCTGTGTAAACTAACAACTCATAATAGTGGCTCTGCCTAAAACTAAATGCTTTGAATAGTAAAAATAAGATTGGGAGCATCATTTTAAAGACAATCTATACAAAGTAAATTGCTGTTATGCTTCTTTAAAATTTTAATTATCCAGTTAGATTCTGAATTTTAACAACTGTTTACCTTTAAGAAAATAATACAATTATGTTCAGAGCAGGTTTTTTACAAGACAGTAAAACTATAGGGGACTAGAAAATTCTCTCTATGATTCACAGAAAACAAGATGAGCACATACACTAAGAAAAATAAGAATGAAGATAGAAGTTAATGTGATAGGGGCTGCCAAGTGAGTCAAAACAGAAATAAACATCAGTGGGGAATAGATAAGACTTGCTTTCTTTCTAAATTACTTTTCAATTCCCATCCCAAATGTTGCATGTCAATATTTTAGCTGATGCCATTTTAAAATTTATCAAAGTACATAATATGGCACAGATCCAGTTCATCAGGAATCCACAAAGTTCAAAGGCTTGGTATTATCATCTTCAGAATGCTTTGATGAAGAGAGCAAGAAAAAAATTTCTTTTGAAAGTGTAGTCCTTTACATGAAGCACCCTGGGCTCACCTATATTAAGGATGTTGTTTTGAGTTGTTTGTATATAAATCTGCAAAATTTATTTTCCTATGCATAACAAAGGAGGGCTGTGTTTTCCGGTAGACCCCAATCTGATGAACAAGCATTATTTAGTACCTACTTTGTACATACAGGCTCTGTGATAAATCAGTCAAAGTTGCTGTCTGGTGGGACTCAGGAATGACAAGTAGACAGACAATAGCAATGTAATATGTTACATGTTCATAAAGGTAAGCTTGGAGGGTTGTGAAAATATTGAGGAAGACTTAGCTACCTCTGTTTGTGGCAGAATAGGGATGTAGGAAAACTTCTTATGGTGATCGACATTTTCGTTTTACATGAGACTCTGAAAATCATGTATCCAGTCCTGCATAAGAAGTGGAGGACTATTAAAGAATCTACATAGTCTCTGTCCTAAAGGGGCTACCAGACTGGGATGGGAGTAACTTGTTCAGTTTGAGGAAGAAAGAAAATGGTACAATGCAAAGGATGTATTGCTGTAAGGGTGTGGATGAAATATTAAGGCAAGTTAGGGAAAGGATAGATTGATTTTTCCTTGGGCATAGTGGGATGGAAAAAAGGGTGTCTCACAGAAGAAGTAACAATTGAGTAGGGCCTTGAAAAATGCTTTGCATATTTCATGAAAGGTAAAAAAAAAAATAAAAAATAGTGTGAGAAAATAGCATATGCAAAGAAAGGAAAGTATTTGTTCACTGAACAAATAGTTATTGGTTGCTTGCTGTGTCCCAAACACTATTCCAGGCCCTTGGGATATAGCAGTGAATAAAGCAAAGTGCTTTCCATGATGGAGTTTGCATTTTAGTGAGGTATCTGGACGATAAACAGAAAAGTGAATAAATTTATAATGTCAGATGAGGATAAGTACCATGAAGAAAAATAAAACAAGATAATAAAATAGAGAATAAGGAGTAGGCTTTTAAAATGTGTTTTCTTTTTTTTTAT
The DNA here is from genome assembly GCA_004363605.1 of Indri indri. Classification (NCBI taxonomy): domain Eukaryota; kingdom Metazoa; phylum Chordata; class Mammalia; order Primates; family Indriidae; genus Indri; species Indri indri. The sequence continues at coordinate 209 of RJWJ010033923.1, read as the reverse complement.
TGTTTGTTGTTTACAGGGGTACAGGTGTTTAGGTTACGTATGATGCCCTTGCCCCCCCTTCCCCCCAAGTCCCAGTCCCAAGCGTGTCCATCTCTCGGAGGGTGCGCATTGCACCCTTTGTGTATACATATATCCGTCCCCTCCTCCCCCTCGCCCCTCCCCCTTCCCCCTCCCTCCCTACCCGACATCCAATAGATGTTATTCTTATA
>RJWJ010033922.1:0-17580 GCA_004363605.1 Indri indri | reverse complement strand
AGCAAGAAAGGCCAGGAGACTTTCTGATTGCAGCCTGGGATGGGAGTACCACACTAATAATAACAAGACCTACCACTTACTTGAGTAGCTCTATGAGCAACCCAATGTGCCAAGCTCTTTGCTTGTATTATTTTATTTAAAATTTTGAGTCTCCCTAGGAGATACATGTACTTATGTTATTCTACAACTATTTTATGCACAAGAAAACAGAGGTTTATGCAGACAAGTGGAAAACCTGAAGGACAAATTCAGGAATTCATGATCCTGACAGGAGAAACCCCGCTAAAGCATAAATTATACATATGTTTTCAGTTCATTTTCATTAGATTTATAGAAAAACAACACATTGGGAATATCCAATCAGTCTAGTAGGAATACTTGTTTCAAAATGGATATTAAACTTATCTCTAAACCTCAGGATCTTCTAAGTAGAGGTTCTAAAACCCTTTACTGAATTATATGTTTTAGTACATCACAATCGACGTTTGATTTAATTTCAGTTGTTTGGATCTTTTGAAAGTAGACATAGTCCGATAAGCATCAGATGATTTGTTTAATTTAGCTCATTAGAGTCACCTCCAGGGGAAATCCTTTATTTTTTGTAATTCAGATACACTGCCAGAATATCACCATGATGACATAATGCACAACTCTTTTCACAGAATAACTCAATTATAGAACCCCAGAACTGAGAATTAAAGAAGGATGTAAAGCAAGATCTGGCGAGACCACAAAGGATTGACGTTCACTGTGACTGTTAAGATTAGAGACACCTGTTTCAAATGGTAGGTCTTATTTTTGGTTTGCTTTGTTTTAACAAATTAAACTTCTTAGATTACCTCATGGTCATTTGGCAGAAGTCCATCATAAGAAATAAAAATAAAATCAGTGGACTCTATGTACATTTGGCCAAATTCTTCCTGATGAGAACATAGTTGTCTTTCAGCAGGATGTTCACCTGCAAACACTTCCCCTTTTCCTTGTTGTAAGAAAACACAGATAATATAAACTCATCTCGGGGAGTAGTAACGGACAACTGCTTCATCAGGTGAAGCTTGTTCCAAGTTTTATATTTGCCTCCTCTTCCTCTTGGAAGGCATCCCCCTCATTTAAAAGAAAATGCAATGTCATATCATTTACTCTAAAATTCATACCTGGGGTTCTGATTCCAAGTTGATTTTGAAAGGGTGAGCTTTCCCATCTTCAGACACCTGTGGAGACCATAAGCGAGTTTCTGCTCTGTAAATAAAATGAAGTTTGTAAACTCCGAATTCTCACGGTACTTCCAGTTTTAGCATACTTTGATTTCCCACTGTGTTTGTGAAAATACTAGCAACCATCATTAATTTAAGCAAAAGCAATATTTTTTGCTTATTATTCTGTATTTTCCCATCCAATTAGTTTTGCATTTTTAGTGTCCTTTTGGGGGAATCTAGACTAGATCAAAACTGCCTGGAGCACACTGTGCAGTTTCTGGAGAAAGCAGGCCTCCAATGCCCTTGGGAAACAGCACAGCAGAGGGAAGTTCTGTCCTGCAGATGCCAGGAGGCGAACTCCCTCGGTCTCCTCTTCTTCCCTCCTGCCTTACCCAGGCCGCCCCAGGAGACAGTGAGTGATCTGCCAGGTCAATTTGCTACTGGCATCAAGGAAATGTGCCTTGTACAACCCTTCTCACGCATCGACCTGGGACTCTGTGGCTCCTAAGGGACTACGTGCTTGGCAGGAACACAAGTTATGTATAGATTAGGAAAGAATCTATTTCACCCCATGAAATGACAGATTGGTGGATCGATTGATCCTTCCATACAACAGCAGGGAAGACTGTGAATATGATAGTAACAGGGTAACATAAAGATCCCCTATGATAACAAATCATGATTTTCATGGTTCAGTTTGAGATCAGGGATCTGATGGCAAGAGATCAGGTTCAATTTCTTCATTTTTATTTTTTGGTCAGAAATGTCCCAGTATCTAACACATCTATGTTGCACATGCACTCTTATACCTTCTGGGTTGAATTCTGTACAAAACAGTCAAACGCATACAGAATATTAGCAACCAATTTTGAACATGATCACCTTTTGGCAAGTCAAGAGATTCTTTTAGGAAAATCTCTAAATTCCATTTCATTCTCTACCACCTTGAGAACAGCAGTACAACTAGTCCCGCAGTTCAGTGTTTATGTGGCCAGTGGTTCTAGTTTCATAGTCAATTAACTGGGTTAGTACAGGAAAAGAATTCTCATAGCCTGTTTCATTATTCTGACATTCCAGAGAATTCTTTTGAGAAATGATTTGCCAACGACTACTGGATTGACTGACCTTAGTGAAAAGCAGATGATAGTGGCTGATACATAAAAAAGCCAGTCAAAATTCTAGGCCCTGGGACACTCCTCCTTGCTGGGAAGATGAAACCATTTATAGTTCTGGTTCGAGTTCTCTTGCAAAACAGATCAGATTTTAGCACCATTAATTAAGGAGCACCTGTCAATTTTGAGACACAGCTGGTGTGCTGCTGCTTTAATCCTGTCCTGCGCATCAGCATGAGTCATGGACTCTGTACCAAAGCCATCAATGGCCAGGATGACATCTCCAGGATACAGGTTGGCAGCTGCCGCCTTGCTTCCTGGAGTTATCTGGAAGAAATCAGGGCACCATTTAAAAACCAACGTCCTGCAATTTCTTGAATTTTGTGCCTGACATTTTAATTTCAGCCTGGTAACATTTGCAATGTTTCACTGGGCAGAAAATCTTAAATCTAACTTATGATAACTCTTAACTGGTCAATTGTATCAGCTCTATTTTTACATCATGTTAAATAATTTTGTTTCTTACTAACCACATTTTGTCTATCATCGTATCTGTTATTCTCTTTTAAAACATCTTGCATAACTCTGTCTGAATCATGTTTTCTTCATTTGAAAAATAATTTGTTTTTTAGCTTTTTGTCACCCATAAGTCTCTATTTGAGAATAGTTTTACTAAATTTGGTCAACTTTTATATTTAAATTGAAACTGCTTTAACATCCTATAATTTATCATCTTTAAAATTCATACAAGAGGCATGCAATGGGCTGAAAGTTTGTGTCCTCCCAAAATTCATATGGTGAAATCCTAACCCCCAATGTGATGGTATTTGGAGGTGGAACCTTTGGGAGCTAATTGGCTCAGAAGTGGGATCGGTGCACTTATAAGAGAGACCTCAGAGAGCTCTCTCTGCTCTCTTTCCGCCATGTGAGGAAGCAACATGAATTTAGCTGTCTGCAACTCGGAAAAGGTCCCTCACCAGAACCCTACCATGCTAGTACCCTGATGTGAGACTTCCAACCTCTAGCATTCTGAGAAATAAATTTCTGTTGTTTACAAGCTACCCAGTTTATTGAACTTTGTTATAACAGCCTGAACTATGACAGGACACCTAGGGTGTAGAAATCTAGAGAAAGAATCACTCTTGTACGAACAAGAAGATGCCAGATAATATATAAAACTATAACTTTTCTTGAACTCTTCAGAGAGCTGAAGTCGCAGGGCAATGAACCTGAAATCTAAGGAAAGAGAGGTACCTCCAAGAAAAGATAAGACGTGAGCATGGGCTCACGTGTAGCAGAGCACAGAGGAAGATGTGGCCACCATACTAGCTGTTAAGAAGAATTCAGCTAAAATCATTAACAAATTGCTAAAGATTGAGTCTCAGTTAGCATGAGTGTATAGAACCCCTGAGAACTGCAGATACAAGGGAAGTTTGTATTTGCTCAAGGTCTCTTCTCCATGAATAAAGAACAGATAAAATAAATGGAAAACAACTAACAAGATGGTAGATTTTAATTAAACCATATCAGTTACATATCATTAAATGTAAATGGTCTAAACACACCGATTAAAAAAACAGAGATTGTCAAACCAGGTAAAAAAGCAAGATCTAATTTTATGCTGTCTATAAGAAAGCCACATTTAGGGCAGGGGGTGGGTAGGAATGAAAGGAATACTTAAGGATATGGGAAAATGTGGCTTTTCATATTTTTAAATGTTTAAAAATATAAAATTTGAAATTATTACTATGTTGAGTATTCAGTTAAAGGCAATGATTCTTTTAACTGCTATACCTACTCCCAATTTGTCTGGGTAAATCCGAACTATATACCTCTTCCTAGACTCACATGGATCTTACCCTGCCTACTTCTCTCATATCATTTTACATCATTCCTGTTCCACCTTATCCATGGTGCTGCAGCCCTCCTGATTTCCTTTCAGTTCCTCAAACAGGCCGAGTTTGTACTCTCTTCGGGGCTTTATATGCACTGTTGTTTCTGCCTCAAATGCTTCCCCCACACTTCACCCAGTTGCTCCTGCTCAGACGTTAGGTCTAGGCTCAAAGGCTACCTTCTCAGAGAGAATCCCCCTAACATGTGAAGTAGCTTCTCTAGTTCCTCCCCCATCATTCTTTGCCAGTACACCCTATTCATTTCCTTCATGAAAAGTATTTATACCTTTATGTTTGTTTATTTACCTATATGTTGTCTGTCCTCCCACCTAGACCAGAAGCACTTCAGGACATGTATAATATTATGTATATTTCTAATACTTCACAGTATATACCCTAGTATTTAGAATCAATGAATAATTAATTGAAGGATGAATAAAAAGGCTATTTAAATCATAGCTTGTAGAAAAAAGTGTTAGTCCCCATATATTCAAAGGTTATGGCTATTAGTGTCAACCTATCATTGTTGTGTTGCCACTAGTTAGAGCAGAATAATACCTAGAAATTGACTTAAATCTCAAACTGCTCTAGGAATAAATCAGATTGTTCCTAATGCTTTACTTGAGGATTAGTCATTAATTTATTTGATTTTTCTTTATTTGCTTATTCTAGCTATCTATTTAACTTTGTGGTTCTAACAGAGATCCATGTTCATCTAAATAAATAAAATTACTAAAATAATAAATTCTCATGTGTCCTAGATCTTATGCCTCATCACTAAAATGTTTATGTACTTATTTTATTTCTATGATCATCTCACTATAGTGAGATGATGATTTTCCAATAGGAACAGTTAATAGAAGGTGGGTGAAGACACTGGGGATTATTACATCTTAGCCTTTGGGAGGCATTTCATACATGTTTTCCATTTAGAAATTCTCCCAGACCCAGAACTGCTAGAAGAACAAAAGTTTCCATCCCAAATGTGAGTTGTAGGGATAAAAATAATCTTAAAGTTTTAATTTTCTCTGGTATAGTTTGTCAAAATCAGTATTTTCTATTTTTTCTAAGACCAGAATGCTTTTCTTTGAGTTAAAACACGATAAAGTATGTCTCAATGTGTTTGCTTTTAAAGCCTGACTTAGCTTTTCTAACATACTTAAATAGATTTAAGTTACGTAACAATCAATCTTGATTTGGAAAAGCCTAACTTTTTTTTAGCTTGAGTTAGGATGGGTGGAAGGTGAAGTTGTGTATGTATGTGTCTATATCCATTTTAAACAGAGACATCTGAACTTAGATATTGAATAGCTTTTGAATATCTAACTTGGAGATCTTAGATATTGAATACTACTAAAAGTTATTATTAATAACAATATTAATACTAAAGGTAATAATACCATCTTATATTTATGCAAAATGTTATATTTGCAAAGTTCTTTCTCATACCTTTGACTATTAGAACAACTCTCTAAGAGAGGGGGGACAAAGAAGACTGCCTCTGTTTTTCAGAGGAGAAGAGGTGTCTAAGTAACCTGTGGCTTCCTGCTAAGTTGGGAGAAGCTACACAAGTATGTCACCAGCTCTTTCAAAGAACTTAGCTAGGAAAGGTGGTGGACAGTGATGGCCAGAACCCACTTCTGACTTTGCATTCAACCTGGTCATGCTGTCCATGGACCTCCAAGGAGGGAGTTGATGAGGAAGAAAAAATGACAAAGAGAGAGGGATGAGACAGAAGAAGAAAACATGGTGCCATTACTTCTTCCTAGTTTCCAAGTTGAGCTTGTCTAGTGATCAGACTGATCAATTGACCTGGTTTTAGCAAGTTAAACTATGTTTAATCATAACAATGTATTATTTCCCAGTATTTATTTAGACTACTACTTTATTATAATATTCTTACCTTATATTATATTATTACTCACAGTTTATTATTACTATGTTTTCCCAAATTAGGAGAAGAGAGAGCTGGAAATAAGGCATAGAGTTTTTCAATGGATTATTTATTATTTAGGTTCATTGGGGTCTCAAATATCAAAAGTACTAGGGAGAGAATTGGACATAGTACTGCAATCAATCACTTAGCACCATGTTTTCAAGCTTGTCTGATTATAAGGGTCACCTGGGGTCCTTGTTGAACATAAAGGCTCCAATCCTACTCCAGATGCCTGGGATCAGGAATCAGAATCTCTAGGAGAGGAGCCAGGGAATTTGTGTTTTTAATGAGTGCCTCAGATAATTTCTATTATTCATATTAACCCATTACTTGGGTCCATCTGGGGGGAAAAAAACTAATTTATAAAGCATCTATAATTTTACATTGATGTGGGAGACATAAGGGAAGTCAAAGATACGGCCCTGATGTGATTTTTAAGAATGAAAATTATTGAAATAGTTATGGCACAAGACAAGTACATACTGATGTGCTGCATGGATGGAAATCATGAGAAACCCCATCATTCAGGTGTTCTCCATACCTACCAGATAAACTCCATATGCCTCCCTAGAATCTAAAGCCCTGTAGCACCTGGCTACAAATGACATTTCTAGAACCATATCTGATGCCAGTTATATGAGAATGTCTGCATGCACCTGGGCATGGGTATTTTCAAAAGTTTTCTGGGTGGTTCTATCTAATATGCTGCCAGGGTTGAGAACTATTGCATTATTATTGAGAACTAATATCTTGCTTAATTCTTAAGATAATCTTACAAAATTGTTATTTCTATATTAAGATGAAAAAACTGATGCTCAGAAAGTATAAGAAGCTTGCTTAGGGTCTTTCCCCTGACTTCTATCTCTTTGGCCATACTTTTCTGGTAGAATCCTGGGCAGGTTTGTATCATGGCAAGTTATGTACATGTCCTTCTCTTCTACTGATAAATGAACTTCTCAGGAGATGGAAACCCAGCTAAATTATATGTGTTCCCTCATAGTGCCTTTCACATGCAAGTAATAAGATATTTGTGGGATGTATGAATATTATGAGCACGTGAACCAGCACTTTCACATAGACATGGTCTTTGTTGGAACAAAATTAAATAGGTTTTTATTCACATCAACCTTTCCACTACACTTGTTTTGGTCTGGAAAAGAATTGCATTCAACTGCAAACAGTCCTTTCTAAAAGTTTAAATTTCAAATCCAGTTTATAATAAAGTCATACACTTTTCTATGTTAAAGTCTGCAAAACTTAAGAATATGCTAACATTTTCTGTGTTGGTACCCAAGTCCATATAGCACTATCAGTTACAACCATCTCGATCCTGGGTGTGCTCTAGACAGGAAGGAGGGAGATGTGGAGAAGGGAAGGAGGGATTGTGAGAGAGACAAACTGACATCAGATGTATACAAAAGAAGCTTGTCCTGTACACTAGTCCTCCCTTATCTGTCATTCGCTTTTGAGGTTTCAGTTACCTGTGGTCAACCTCTGTCTAAAAATATTAAACAAAAAATTCCAGAAATAAACAATTCATAAGTTTTAAATTGTGCACTGTTCTGAGTGGTGTGGTGAAATCTCACAGCCATCCTGCTCCATCCCACCCAGGTCCTGAATTGTGCCGTTGTCCAGCATATCCACGCTATAGATGCCACCTGCCCAAGTCACTTAGTAGCTGTCTCAGCAGATCAACTGTCACAGTATTGTGGTGCTTGTGTTCAGGTAACCCTTATTTTACTTAATAATGGCCCCAAAGTCCAAGAGTAGTGTGCCTGATTTATAAATTAAACTTTATCATAGGTACATACGTGTAGGAAAAAACCTAGCATATATAGGGTTTGGTACTAGTCTCAGTTTCAGATGTCCACTGGCAGGGTCTTGGAATGTATCCTTCTTGGGTAAGGGATAAGGGGCACTATCATACTCCCCAGGAATTTTGTGAAAGAAAATCTGTCACTGTGAGAGTAAATCCACCTTCTGGATGGTCCAAAAACTTAAGAGAGACTCCTTAGAACTTTCTTGAAAGAAAGAGAACAGATGCTCACTTAGAGAGGTGAACCTTAAAATTTACTCTGTGAAATGCTTAGGCCAGTTATACATGGTGTTTGAAATGACATCTCCTCCCCCGCAAACTGAACATCCAAAACTTAAATTTTATATTGTACAAAGTATAGCACGTTTATGGCCCAGAATATGCTGTCTTAAAAATTCTGTGTATCACAAGCAATTGCTAAATTTGTTTTGAGAATGCCTGGTGTTTGATTTACCTGACTTTTGATTTTTTTTTTTTTATGATACAAAGACTATCTGAATGATTAACTGGATTGTAAACAATTACAGGGCGGAGCCCTTTGTCCTAATTTTGTGAACTGTAATTTCAATTGATGGAGAGGGTTATATCTGTTACCCTTCCACAAACTCTGGCTGGAGCTCCATTGTCTAGGAGTATTGCTATAGTCTGTACTTATATAGTGTGAGGCAGGGAGGGAACGGTATAGTTTGTAGGAGGAAAAAGTTGATTTAATGGGCTTGAGGAAATACAGCTCATTTATGGCACTTTTTGTGGTATTGAGAGTGGACATTGGTGTTTCAATTCTTTGTATTCTTAAGAACTTATCTAACATTGACAAATCAACTAATAATAAAACAATTCTCATTTATCTTTGTTGTAGAATATTTCTGAGAATATATTCTGCACTATTTATGATAACAAAGTTATATGAAAAGTGAACAATCTAGTCAATCAGTCATACTGTGTCTATATTTATTCTACAACATATACAGTGTGCTAGATACTGTGCTAGGCACTGAGCGGCCCCCAAATCAGAAAGTTCCTGCCTTGAGAGAGCATGCAGTCTGGCGGGAGACAGATGTACGCAAACATCTGCGGGGCAGGCATGATATAAGGAGAGGCTATGGGCCAAAAGCTACGGTAATCAAAAGCATGAAATGGTTGTCACAGGGAGAAGGCTCGGGCGAGGCACTTGAGCGGGTTTCCACAGGCATAGAGGACAGCGGGGTGGGTGGGGAGAGGAGATGTCAGGAGCAGACATGTTAGAGAATCCTAATCCATGCAGAGTAGCAGTACCACTGCCTAGGTGTGGAGTGAGAGGAGGGAAGGGAGACAGAGGGAAGAAGGAGAGTGGGAAATGCAAGTTGGGAGGGCAGATGGTGAAAAGCCATGAATTCCATGCTGAATTTTCCATAAACTGGTGATACCACTGAAGGATTTTAAGAATGGGAGAGAGAGAAGCAACTTTATATTTTCCAAAGAAGGCTGGTAAGAATATGCAGGGGGAATTCCTGGAGGGGGAGACAAATGTCCAAGTGCGAAGTTAGGAAATCTTCAATAGGGACAGTGGTAGAAAAAAAATGGAAAGTGGTAGATCTTGCAGACATAAAAATCAGTAAGACCAGTGATGAGTTGGATGGCACAAAACACCTCTTTAGAAATATCGTGACAATAAGTGGAATTTTTCACATGAGTGGACTTCAGAATGCAGGCTTTGGAGGCAGACAGACCTGGCATCAAATCCTGTCCTACCTCTTGTGGTCATTGGCCATGAACCCTTTGAAGCCTTATTCTCCTTGTCTGCAAAAGACGAAGTCACTACTACTACTATCAGGATCGTCATGAAATTTAAGTGAGTCAGTGCATGTGAAGGGCTTAGAAGAATGTGTGGCAAGCAAAAGAGTATAATAGCACACATACAACTTTATTCACTACTTTTTAAAATAATATAAAAATTAGAAAAGTAATAAAATAATTCTACTACCTAATAACACTGACAATTATTTTTGTGTAATACTTTTTAGTCTTTTTCCAAACGATTTTCAGTATTCTTAAAATTTCAGTGGAAGTATTTTCAATTAGGTGTTCACTAAAGCATAAAATTTCAAGTGCATATTGCATGCATTTATTCAGTAAGAATCTACTACGTCCATAGCTTTGGGAACACTTGGGATACAAAACAGTTTACTTTTACCTGTTCTCCTGGAGTTAAATTAATTAAAAAGAAAAGGTATAGTCAAGGGAAATAATCATATCTGTTTATGTTGCTGAACCAAGTGTCAAAATGAGCGACACAAATTAGTTATGAGTTAGAAATTCCAGACAGAATTGGCTTCCCAGTTGATAATTGTCATTATATCAAATACATTTACCAATAGCTTCCATTGTTCAACTCCAGACTGTAAGTACTGCTTTAAAATAAATGTTTATATTATCAACAACATAAAATTTCAAACATATGATTAAATTATATTGACACATCACACGGTATCAGCAAAATATTTCTTTTTAAATCTTTTAAATGATTTTTGTGACAAAATTATTTATTTGTGATTTAACATAAATATGATTTATTCTTTGTTAGGATTCAAAAGCTTATTTCATTTAATATAAACAAATGAAAACTATACTCCAGAAACTGAAAATATTTCTTAGTAGAGATAATGGAAACTGTTTTCTTTGGTAAATCTATAAAAGGAATTGCTTGGCCCAGATCACTGAAGCATTTTCTGCTTAATTTACTTAGGAACATTTTTTGGGGTGGTTTAAACAGTCTTCATGTCTCATATAAAAACACATGTCAGACGTGTTTATATGTTTTTGAAAAATGTAAAACAAAGCTTGAAATGTTTCATTGTACCCTTCTATATGACATATGCTTTGAGAAATCTTAAAAAGGAGGTTGGTTCTCAAATCTCATAGACATCTATAAATAGAACAGAATTTGAAAGGTATTGCCTTGTTCAAAATCTATATGAGCAATCAGATTACAAAGCATACATTTATAAAATACAGTGTAAGTAGCAAGGAGAAGAAGAAAACAAAGTATAATATTCTGAAAACAAAAGTATAATATGAAAGCTTACGCCTTTAAATAGGTCTCCAATACTTTATATGTGATAACTAAAAGAATAATATTAATTTTCTATTAAGAAAAACACTTATGTTAGAAAAAAAATCAACTAGACCAAATAATGCTTTAGAATTAATTGTAGAAATTTACTGACAGGAGAGAAACCCTGAGGTTTCATTTTTACTTTTTTATTTTTCACAATTAGACAATACTCTTGAGAACATTAAGTTAAGAAAAGCTTGACTTTGATATTAAAGTATTAGTTTCAAAGTTATTAGCCTGGGTGGTTACTTTCCACCAGGTAAACTAAACTATCTGACAAGTTTTCTTTGTAATTTGAGTTATAGGTGATGATACCTAAGCCAAGTTCCCAGCTTTGGAAAATATTTATTCAACATGTCTGGAAACTCAGGAATACGCATGAGGAATATTTTCTCTGTCTGGGCTGATATGAACGGTTCCAATTTGGCGAACCCAGGTTGTGCCCTGTGAACAGCGCGGCTGCTGACGTTTTCATCCAGACAAGGAAAACGCCTGGATGCGCGTCTAGCTCCAAGAAATAACCGCGGCGTATAACCGCGTGTCAGTCCTCCGTTCCTCCTTCCCGGGCCCCACCTGTTTGCGACTGGAGGGAGACAGGGTGTGGGGGGCGACAAGGCACCCCAGCCCTCGCAGCCTCGCCTTCCCTGAGCCAGGGGAAATCACACCGTCACTTGACCTCTCCTCGGAAAGTTGCTGGGGACCCAGAGGATGCGGAGAGCTTTTGAGCTGACTGTGTTAACCCTCTAAGCCGCTCCGCATCCTCCAAACTTCAACTTGCCACAGAGTCGCCGCCGCCCTCGACCTGGGAGCAGCAGCCCAGGACCCACCGGCGCACAGTCCCGCCCGCCCTACTGGGGTTCCCCGGCTACTCTCTGCTCCAGGGGACCCCCGGCGTCTCCCCGGACGCCAGAGTCCCCGACTTGTTGCAAAAGCAAGACCGGCAAATGCTCACCCTGGTGATGATCAAAGGCTGGTTGAAGTCGATGCCCCCCGAGAGCCTGAAGCCCCAGGGCGCAGGGCCCGGGAGGACCACGGTCTGGGGCATGGTGCCTCCTGGCGCTGCCTTCCGCGGGGCGCAGCGAGGGGCGGCCCTGCCCACCGGGAGTGTCCCCGTCCGCGGCGGGGGAGCTTTATCACGGCTCGGGCGTGACGTCACTGGTCTCCCCTCCTCCCCGCCCCCTCCCACCAAGGAGAGCTCCAACTTTGGAAGTAAGAGCCGGGCCTGAGCCGCGGGAGTCACTGCGCACTGCTGGGCGCAGCCTCCCGCACCCTCTGGCTCGCGCTGGGGGAGGCTTCGGGTTACAGCTCCCATCACTCTTAAAGGAACACCTGTCCTCCTGTTTATCTCCTGCTTGCGGCTCAGCAGTGCACTTGAGGGGAAGTTAAAAGCCGTCAGACCACAGGCTTCATGCTTTCGATTAAAATAAAAAACAAGCATTATCAATACAGCAAGCTATTTAGCAATTTTGAGTGCGGTAATATTTACTGACTAGATCTATGACTTTGGCTAAGTTACTTAACGTCCTTAAACCGCAGTTTCCCCACCTGTCGAGTAGGGGTAATAGCTGTTACCTACCTTGTAGGGTTACTGTGAGAATTTAGTAAGCACTTCTGCACAGTACAACTCTCAATAAATATTAAGCATTTCTACAATTGAAAATATATGTACATATTTACATATATTTATGGGTATATAATATACATTAATACATGTATAAATATATTTAAAATTTTTTATAAATGAAGAAATCTAAAAGTGAAAATGTGCAAACATATACCCTATCCAATCAATCATCTATTACAGAAGTTCATATGAATGGGTGATGAATCAATATACTCAAAATATAAATACAAAGAACTTTGAGTGGAGCAGTTGTCACCTCCCTCAACTTCAGTCTTTCTGGACTATGTTTTGGATACATGAGAGGAGAGTGTAACCATAACCTGGGAGTCGAGGCTGCCCTGTGGGTAGGAGGCGCAGCCAGGGTGAGGGTGCCCAGTGGAGTGTGAGTAAGGTGGACCAAGAGACCTCAACACGCAATGAAACTGCCCAGAGGAGAAAGGAAAGGCCGAGTATTCATAGAGCATCTTTAGGGTCCGGGTGCTATAGCGATTGCTTTACACGTGTGATCTTGGTTTATCCTCACAAGTTTATCAGATTACTATTATTAGTCCCAATCGTTTTTTTTTTTTAAGGTGAGGAGATAATTTCTTAGAAGTTAAGTAACTTGCCTAAGGTCACACAGCTAATGAATGGTAGAACTGAAATACAAAACCCAGGTCTGCCTGACTTCAATGTCTGCCTGGTACAGGAATAACAATCAGGAGGGCCTGGGTGGGCTCCTGTTGTGATCTCAGTGTGGAATCAAGTATTCCCGGTGGTGTGCATCAGGATGCTCTGATTCTCAAAGTCAGCAGGGAGGACGAGGGAAGAGATGCATGAAGTGCTTTTAAAACCCAAGAGCAAGGGTGTTGGGCATAATAATGTCGGATCCGATAGGGCCGTATCAGTTTAGGAGAGCAGAGCTGTACCATTCCTTTAAAAGAGCAGTTTGTTTGGAAGCAGTTTTAAGACCGATGGAGAAAAGAGAAAGAAGACACAGGAAGCTGTAAGCAAAGTGAACCAGCCTGGGAAAGTATAAATCCCAAAACCAGGATGGGTAATACTTCGTCACTGCAATGGATTGTGTAAAAGTCCCAGGGAAAAGGCGTCTTATAGTTCCAGACATTTCCCCCCTGTCCCACCTATGTTGTTATCAGGGACATAAGCATCATATGTTCTTGCTGATTTCACTGGCTGTATTATTGCAAGCACATTTCTCCTGTCCGTCACTGGCTGTGTCTGTATGGTACAAACATACACACACATATGCACCCACGCAGAGGTCAATGCAGAAAAAAAATGAAACAAGTTATTTGGTGTTGTGTTAATTGTTTATACCTTACCTCATGAGCACGTTTATATAACCAGTTGCTTATGTGATTTTTTTCTTTGCCTTTTTACTGGTCCTTTTGGCATCATTTAGATGTAGGCAACATCTCTACAGCAGCAGTATAATACCTGATGAGTTCTTAAGGCTTTGCAGAGAGTGGGGAAAGCAGGGACATGAAATATCAGTTTTTCTGTATCCTACTGTTCGCTGAGACCAGCAGGAAAGTATCCGAGGTGACTGCAGAGGTAGAGGTGAGAAGAGCTGCGAGGGAGAATTCTAAGGATGAAGCACTGGCCCAATCCTAATTACTCCTATCTGCTTTCAGTTTGAGTGTTGTTCTAAGGAAAGGTTCTTTTTGCATGACTCTTTCATTTGTTTTCTTTTTCCCTTTTTAAACAAAACAGTGGGGCAGTGTTTTGTACAGTGGATGGAATAAGAATCAACTGTCCTTGGGAAAAATGTCAAGGAAAGCTTCCAGAGGAAGGGATGTTAGAGCTGGATCTTAAAGGGCAAGTATTTTCCAGGTGGCTGGAATTGGGAGGGGAATAGGAGGGAGGACATTTAAGGCAGAAAGAACTATACGGGATGTGCAGTGGCAGGGTGACAAGGAACAGAATGCAAATTAGGAACTAGCAAGTAATTTGTTTGGATAGAACCTAGCATGTTGGATAGAGACAGGAGACAAGGATCATAGTAGTCAGGGGCTGTATAAGTAGAGGGGATTTTGTATGTTACACTAAGGTTTTGACTTTATCCTATGGGCAGCCTTTGAAGAGTTTTAAGGAACATGTATAATGGTCAGATTTGCATTTACAAGCATCATTCTGGGAGGTGGGAGGATGACTGACAATCGAAGGAGATAGAAACCAGGGGGTCCAGGTAAAACTGCAATGATCCAGGAGAAGATGTGGACTGGGGCAGTGGGGATGGGGAGTGGGTAGCTATGGGAACTACTAAGAGGTTAATTGGCACAATCTGGGGACACATCTCACATGGGATTAGGGAGAAGTTAGGAGATTTGGATGGCTCCCAGACTTCTGCATTGGGGTTTACATGAATGGTGGGATTATTAACAAGGAGAAAATGTGTAGGAAATACAAGATAGTTTTGTTTTAATTAGGGAGTGGTGGATTAGAGCATTGTTTTAGTTGTGCTGATTCTGAAATGCCTGTACGGTATCTGTGCCATGTGGTGTACTAAGATGAAGAGCCAGACTAGGTGGTATGCTAGCTCCATTGTACTTGACGTGTGATCTGAAGGCAAGTTATTGAACATCTTTGTTAAAATAGTGTTGACAATAGTATTTGCCTCCTAGAGTTACTGTGAGGTTTACATGAGTTAATAAGATACTTAGAAGTGTGCCTGGCATATGATCATTTGCTGTTATTGTTATTAGTGGGAGTAGTATAGTGAGCAATTGGATACATAAATGTAGAATCTGGGCTTGAGATGAATATTTTGGAGTTATAGTTGAATCTGTGGTTATAAGTTACACGTTTTTAAAAAAGCGATTACAAATTCTTTGACATCCTTCATTTCAAGAGGTAGAATACATGTCCCCTCCCCTTGAACTTGCATAGATGTGTGACTCTTATGTTACCATGAAATGAGGTGAGAGTGACATAGACTTCTGAGGCTGGGTCAGAAAAGGCGATGTAGCTGCTGCCTTGTCGATCATAACACTTGTGCCTGACACCCCCGAGTTGCCAGGTCAGAGCTCTGGGGAAGCCTAGGCTGCACGGAGAGGTCACATGTTGGTACCTCTATTGGTACTCCCAGACCAGACACCAGATATGTGAGTAAAGATCTTTCTTTTCAGTCTGTCTTAGTCATTTTGGGATGCTGTGACAAAATACCATAGATGGGGTGGCTTAAACAAAAAACTTTATTTCTTACAGTCTGGAGCCTGAGAGGTCCAAGATCAAGGTGCTGGTAGATTTGGTATCTGGTGAGGGCCCTCTTCCTGGTTTGCAGATGGCGGCCTTCTTGCTGTGTCCTCGAGAGAAAGCACTAGTCTTCCTCTTCTTACAGGGACACTAATCTTATCCTGGGGGCTCTACCCTCATGACCTCCTCTAAACCTAAGCACCTCCCAAAGGTCCCACCTCCTAATACCATCACATTGGGGTGGTAGGGTTTCAACCTATGAATTTTGGGGGGACATATTCTATCCATAACACAGTCTTCAGCCCCTAAGTCACCCCCAGCCTCTGGGTCCCCTCAGCTCAGGCTGCAGACATTGTGGGGTGGAGAGGAGTCATCCCCACTTACGCTCTCTAGAGTCTTACCCATAGCATCTGTGAGCATAATAAAATGGCTGTTTTAAGCTTCTAACTTCTAGGATAATTTGTTACAGAGCAACAGTAAGAGACATAGGATGGAATTGCCCAAGGAAGTTAGGTATGCAAGGCGAGAAGAGCATCTGCTCGATGATTGAACCCCAAGGAACGGCAGGAACAGCAGCATTTAAGGGGTGGGAGAAAAAGAGGACCAGAGAGGAATATGCTTTTCCTTTTATAAAAAGGTCAAAGAAAACCATGAGAGCAGTGGCATGGAGGACAAGTGAGGAGAAAAGTTCGAGGAGAGAGTGCTGGTCAGATCTGGTGGTTCTGAAGTTATTGGAGTCTCAGGGCAGTGCCACCAGAATGGGGTGGACGGAGGCAGCCTGTGTGGTCTGAAGAGTAACAGAGGGAGGTGAACAAGGAAAATGCATGCCAGGAATTTGATAATAAAAGGGAAGGGGAGAGCTAGGATTCTCCGCTGAAAGGGACTCAAGTATTTTTGTTTTTAGATGGGAGGGGTTTTGTGACTGTTGCTGAAGTTGGAGGAAAGAAGATTCTGCGAATACAGAGGGATTGGATCAAGGCCAGGGATTGGTGGCAGCGGGAGTACCAGTGTCCCCAGGCGAGACCCCTTCCTTCTGAGAACGGCTGGAGTTCCCGTAAACTGAGGTGCGGCAACACCACGTTAATAGATGATCTAGTTCTCCAGTTCATTTAAATTCTCCCTTCCTCCTTCAGGCCCTCGGGGATGTCTCCGGGTGGTGGCAAGTGTTCTGTGATTGCTTCCCTGCCAACCATCGCTCTGGTGTTTGCAGCTCGCAGACACCTGCCGCACTGAGGCACCTCACTGTCCAGGTCAGGACCCCAGCTCAGCACACTTCGCTGCCCCTGGATAGAGCAACAGTCTGCTAATGAGGGGCCTGGAGGGTCTTTCATCACCCCGCACGTGCCAGGGATGCTGTTCAGATTTGTCTCCACATCACGTCACAGTCATCACAGAGACTGGCCAGGGGCTCTCCCTCTCGTTCCCAAGTTTTCTATACTTTAACTTTTTTTTCACTTTCTTTTTCTTCCTTTCTTCCTTCCTTCTTTTCCTTTCTCCTTCCCTCTCTACCTCCTTTTCTTTATTTCAATATTTAAGGGAGGGGAGGAGTATGTATTTGTTTAAATCTTCGATTCCCTTAGCCAGCTCAATATTTTCATGTCTTCAAAATGCTTAGGTGCTTATGAGAAATGCAAATTCTTGGGCTCCTCCCTCAGGAGATTTGAATTCAGTTGCTGAGGCCAAAACCCACTGTGGGTGGTCTGTGGACCACACAT
>RJWJ010033921.1:0-17633 GCA_004363605.1 Indri indri | reverse complement strand
GTGTCTTTTCTTTTATCCTTCTTGCTATGATTCCCTACAGCAAAGAGGCAGTGTGGGAGAGAGGTCATGTACTAAAAGAGAAGGTAGGTAGGAGGCTTGAAGGTTTTCCAGTTGGTCAATAGACAAGGATATGCTCCCATTGAAGTGTTTTTAGTCAGGATGATGATAATCCCTCATAGGGACAATACAGATCTTCCAGCACAAAATGTTATTTAAATCCTGGAACCAAAAAACGAACAGGTTATAATAATTCTCAGAAAATAATTTCTGGAAGACAAAAATTACTTCTAAAGATGAACATTGAATACATGCGTATGTATATTGTACGTTATTTTATTTTGATTAAGGGCAAAATTACTAATTTTGAAAGAAAAATGTATTTAAGTATAATTCTATTTTACAGTATATATAATAATAATACAAATGAAGACTGGTAGGCCTGAAACAATTTTTAAAATAATTTTTTGAAATAAAAGTGCTGAGTATTAAAAGATTAATAACCATGTTGCCAGTTTTTATCTAATTTAAATTTGAGTTGACGAGTTCAATAACTAAATGCAATCATCAAGGTATGACGGAGTGTATTTGCATTTTAGAAAACATTTCAAATACAAGCTTCAGAGGCAAAAATGATATCTCTCATATCTTGCAACTTCTGCATAATCATATACAGATATGTCAGGGCAAATTCATGTCATTCTAAAACTAAAGAGGATGCCATATTGTTTCCTAGAGTTTGTCTGTATTCACTGCTAGATCTGTAGTGTTGAACACACAGTAAGTGCTCATTAAATGTGTCCAATTAAGTTGTGATTCTGATGGATGTGATTTTGTTGTCAGACTGACACTCTACCAAACTGTATAATGTAATCTAGGAAGCCTGATATCTCATTAATCTTTTAAGTTAATAAGAAAGATTTGAAGAAATATTCAAGATCCCTAATGTGTGAAGGTGCTCTTGTCAACCCCTCTAAATTACCCTTTGTTCACTTAATATTGCATATTACAAAGTATGATTTACAATAAAGAAAAGATCTTATTATGAAGAATTTCATCCCAGTTTTCTTGCTCTCAGTTTTTACAAAGTAGTTGATTGACTTATTGCGGTTTGCATTTTTGGTTTGTGTTTGTGTGAACGCATTCTGTAAAAGATTCAAGTTTTCAGCTTAGTACAGAACAGTGAGGATGCTTTTCTCTCCTCGTGGGATTTTCATTATTGCATCTGTACTCAATGCAGATTTAGAGAAGCTACAAGTATAGAGGGAAAGAATCAGATTAATTGCTTAGTTGTGTCACTTACCTCTGCTAACTCTAGATCTCAGTTTCTTTATGAAATGAGGTGGCTGGAGATGATGATGATATTAATATCCTTTGTCAGCACCATCCATATAATATAAAAAAAACGATTGAAAAGTTATCAATTGATGAAGATAGATTCAATCCTCAGGTAGCCAGATAGCATACATGGTTCTACAGAATGCTGCCTCTGCCCAGCCAGGTGTTCCTCAGATGCATGACATTTATCATGGGGCGAGGGTAGAAGGGTGGGAGCACATGTGTGAGTTCAAACTGACACAAATGCTGCCTTCACTGTTTGTAGGAAAATAATTAAAAGTGTTTGCTGATGCTGGGTCAACCGCTAGTGTAAATCTACACCCATGTGTACATGTACACATTTATGCACATGTACACATATATATATCAGCATAAGGATTATGCATACCACATACATATATACACAAACATACACACACACCAAAGGTGATATATTCTGTCAAATATGTGCTTTTAGAAACTGTCTTAACTCACAAATTTAAACTGTCTAGTTTTTTATTAAGATAAACAACTCACACACTTTTAAATAAACTGTTAATAAAATGGTTTAGATATACAAGATATAAAGACTAATATAAATTCACCTGGATACCCACCATCAGCTTAAAAATTAATTAAGAACATCAGTACATTTGAACCCCTTGTGTGATCTCTCTGATGAAATCCTGCTTTCCTTTGTTCCCAGACATAAAACTGTCCTGAGTTTGACGTTTCTTATTTCCATGTAGTTAAAATTTTTTTTCATATATATGCATTCATATAATAATATTGTTTTGCATATTTTTTAATCTTTTATAAGTGAGAACATTGTCATATATATCTTTTATGGACTTTAGCCCCAGTAGTATGGTTGCGAGGTCTGTATATGGTAATACATAATGCTTGCTTTATTTAATTTATTTTTGTAAAATATTCTACTGTATGAATATACCCAAATATATTTATCCATTCTAATTTTGGTGAATAATTATTATTTCTTTTTTAAGGCAATTCCAAACAGTGCTGCTAAGATCTTTCTTAAAGATGTTGAAGAGGCCTTCCTAGGCCATCCTGTAAAAAATTATACTTCTCACCTATGCACTCTTATTTTGATACCCTGCTTTATTTCTATTTATAGCTCCCAAGACGATCTGATATATGTATTGTTGCTGTTTATTTGTTTATTTTTGATCTTCTTCCCCAGGAGAATGTAAATTTCACAAGTGAGGAGATTTTGTTTTGATCCTTCATATATCTTTAGAACCTAGACTGGTCTCTAATACATAGTAGACATTCAATACAAATCGAATGAACGAATGGATGAATGTCTCCTTGTGAATATGTGCAAAAGTTTCTCTAGGTCATTGGCTAAAACACTTCTGCCTGCCTACATATTTTTTAACTTTTTCTTTTGAAATCATTTTAGACTCTAGAAAAATTACAAAGTAATATACAAGCTCCTTTATACTCTTCACCCAGCTTCCTCTAATGTATCATTTTACATAACAATACTGCAATTATCAAAAGCAGAAAATTAACATTGGTATGATACTATTTACCGAGCTATAGTCTTTATACAGATTCCACCAGTTTTTCAACTAATGTACTTTCCTCTGACACTCCTCCCCTATATTTTAATAAAAAATTTCAAATAGAAAGAAATAATTTTATATATACTTTTTCAGAGTGGGGATTAGGGGTAAAAATATCAGAGAGGGAGTTTAAATTCTACTCATGTTTTTTATAGAAAAATTATAGGCCTTTAAGTTGTTAAAATGCCTTTCTTTCTCTACTTTGTGTGGGTTGGAGTAAAAGCAGTTGATTGTTTGAAAAAAGAATCTTGTTACTATGAGCATCTGTCAGAAATGTGTTGCTTGGTTCACTAGACATCATTAGGTCCAACCAACCTTACCATAATATCTTGCATAGAGTTGATAAAGACACCTGTTCTTTTGTTCATGAAAATAGACTAATTACATGTAATTGAGTACAAACACAAATGGGTTTGTCGGCAGTAACAGATAAAAATCTCTGCAAATGTAATGACAACAAAAAATGCAAAACTCTGTTGGAACACTGGAACAAAAATGACAATAGCAGTTTGGAGGGTATTAATAGGAATATTTTACATAAAATTAAAAAGCTGATTATTTCTGTTCCATGAGTTACAAGTTATGATAGGAGAAGAAACATCTGAAGAGGTCAAAAATAGTGGTGAGAAAACAATGGAGACATTAGAACCAAATGTATTGTCCTCTTTTTCTTCTGAACAAAAAATAGTAAGAACTATTTGACTATGGAACGGGCTGCCTGACAAGTTAGTACAACGGCAAAACTGGAGATACTTAAGTAGATGCTGTACTTGCCACCTGAAGTGAGGGGAGAGGCTCACAAGAAAACCCCGTTGGTGTAGGAGTGGGACGCAGGGTGGTGATGGGGACAGTTTCAGGACTCAGTGACTTTTAAGTTCCTTTAGTCCTGAAATTCTTCTAAAAATGATTTTGAATCGATGAGTTCATGGTGCAAAATTGTAAAGACACAGAAGGGTATACAGTTTAGAAGGAGCAAAACAATCCCTGACAGCGAGGAAACTGGCTTGGCACTCCTGGTAAACCTTGGTGTCCTGTTGAATATAGACACTGTCTATATTCACGGTCGCAGCACACACAGTCAGTCAGGGACACTATGTCGTGATGAGTCAAGGTAAAAGCAAGACCACTTTGTAATCATATTGGAACACAGACAAAAACAAAAACATTATCTAAACTACAAAATGATCAAATATTTCTCTGCCTACGTTATGTGAGCGGCCACTGCCGCTTTATCAAACACAGCTTTAATCTTGCTCTGTTCTTCTTGCCTTTTAGATAAGAATTATTAAGATATTAGTTATAGAATTATTATCCACCTCCTTAGAGCATTCTATCTGGGGAAAATGCAGATTTCTTTGAGTCCTCCCTAAAATCACTTAAAACACCCTCAAGTCTTATAAGTCTTTTCTTATATACCCTCTTACTAAGACACCCCAGTTTCTGCAACAGTGTGTATTTTTCCTCCCTGGTGCAAATCATTAAACCCAACTTTGTTCAACAATGGGTGTGTTTCTGGTATTCTTTGGCTGGAAGTCACTGATATAGTCAAAAGCAATTTTCTTTCTCTCCACCCCCACCCCACCCACCACTTGGCCATGTTCTTGGTATTTGCCCAGATACAGTCTATGCACTTATCAACATATGCAATACTCCATCCATTGATCTATATTTATCTACTACATCTATCTATCTTTCTATTTCAACACCTCTTATTAACTTAAAATGTTTATCTGCAAGATTTTGCATATTAATGCATATTTAAATGAAATAATTTAAATACCTAATTTCCCACTGATGGACATTTCACTTCTTTCCAATATTTTGCTAATACAAACAATGCTGTAAAGAATATCCTTATATATGTCATTTTTCATGTGTGCAAATATATTTATAGGGTGGTCGCTTAGAAGTTGCTGTGTCATGGGTATGTGATTTTTTAATTTCTAAAGATAATATCTATTTGTTCTCCATTGTACAAATTTACGCTGAGAGTGTCTGTTTCCTTATCTTCTAGTCAACACAATCTGTTTTCAAACTTTCGGTTCTTTGTTACCTTAAAATACAAAGTTTAATTTTTCTTTATGAGTTAGGTTCAGTGCTTGTTTATGTGTTATAAGGGCGATCTGCACTTCTTTTTCTGTGAAATGTCTGCTTATATCTGAGTCTATGGAAGTCTGTTTTTTATTTGTATTTAAAAATAAGTTGTTTTATGAATTACCTTTTTTTGCTTATTTTGTTGTCTTTGAATTTTTTTGCCATGCTTTATTCTTTCTTATTATACTCTCAGCTTTTCTTTCCAATTTAAAAAGGCTTTAGTCATTCCAGGATTATCATAAAAACAGTCTCCTATGTTTTGCTTTTGTTTTCCATTTTTTGGTATTTCATATTTAATTAATCTGGAATTTATTTTTGAGATTCTTTCATTGTAAATTTATAATATTTTATATTCCTATCAATTGTAAATACAATTTCTTCAGATTGTATTAATGTATGAAATTCCTTGTGAGTTCAGTGTAGAGGAACATATTTCAAAATGATCTGTGTCTGATTTTCAGAAATTCAATTGGAAATGTAAAAATTTAGTCATCGAGTTATGTTTTCTATACAATACCAAACATATGATGTTTTGATACCACCAGTCACAAGTATATAGACACAACCAAAGTCAGCAGAAGCTTGTATTGCTAAACATGATCCAAATGGTTAGTTGGGGGAAGTTATGAAGGAAATCTTGCATTTATTATCACAGGTACTGCAAAGAATTATAAAAAAATGTTCGTTCTCCCTAACAAGGAGTCTTTCTGGCCAAGAAAATCATCTCTTTTACCTACTTAAGTATACACATTTATATAGTACTTATGGGAGAGTGAGGACTATGTCATATCCAATTATAGGGTTATTATTTTCTTCTTGTGTCATTTATGTTTTAAAAATATGCCATGAATTTGTATGTATAAAATTACACCTATAAGTTTGATTGAAAAGAAAAATGCCTGCCTCATCCTGCTTATTTTCTTTAAGCAAGGTTGTTTGCATAATCTTGAGGTATACTTGGGTACATGGAATACTGTTACTCTTATAGTGGCATATCTTTCCAAGAGCAACATTAATCTTCAGCCTTAGCTTGGGAATGCTTTACTTTATTTGTAGTAACTTTACTTGATATTTTTAATAAAGGAAAAATGTTTCATTTTGATTTTGATATCTAGAAGAACAGTTATGGACATTCGTGTCAGGCATTTGTTAGAAATTTATGTTTTTGTTGACTTTGTTTTAATTTTAAAGACAACGTCTTCAAATAATATTTGTGGAAAAATTGAATGAGACCTAATTATTTCCTTGAATGTTTACTCCCTCCCATAAGATCAAAAGGGAATAACTCCTTCAATGTTTTCTGTAATCTTTCCTAGTTGCTCTGTGACTACTTATGGGCATATTTATAGGCAGAATACATAGTGGTAAAGATTTTATGGTAGCTACTTAACCAAGTGTATTCCTAGAAAGAGCTGAGGACTGAGGTTGTCTTTGGTCTATTTTTGGCTCTGTGAAGTGACTGGTGCTTTGGCTGTGGGCAAGTCACATAAGCTTTCTGAGATTTATACAAACTCAGATTGTACAAAATGAGAACAGAAAATCTCTAAGATTTTGTTAGCCTTTCGTTTACTTCTCATATAGAACTAAATGTATGCTCAGAAAAACTGATTGACAGCTTCCATTTCCCTAAGTACCATTTGCTTGTTCTGAAAGGTATATTGCCAGCAGGCAGAAAATCTTCATTTTACAAATCCCTATGTGATATTCTCAAGGTGTGGTAAAAGTCTGGAGAATCACACACATAAATAACAGAGCCAGAATCTGAATCCAGGCTATCTGACTTGAGATTCTGTGCCTTTGGGTTAGTTATTATATTTATCTTTGTGTCTTAATTCCCTCATTTATTAAATGAGAGTAATCATAGTATTTAGATCATAGGGAAATTGTGTAGATGAAATGGGTTGATTCATGAAAAGTGCTTTAAACAGTAATTCATGATAAATGTCATCTGCTGTTGTTTTTAGTCTCATCAGTAGGGAGTGAGAGGCCTGTTTGCAAGGAGCTCATAGATAGTGGCCATTTCAACAGAAGCAGACTTCTTAGCAGTGGCAGCTTTTGTTTCTTTGAAGGTGTTTGTATTTGGGGGTATTGAAGAGTACCCTAAGTCAGTGGTTCACAAATGTGTAGTTCCTGGACCAGCCGCATCAGTATCCTCTAGGAACTTGTTAGAAGTACACATTTTCTAGGATCACCCCAGACATGCTGCATCAGAAGCTCTGGGGCTGGGGCCCAGCAATCAGTGTTTTGACAAGCCCTCCAGATAATTCCAATGCACTGCAGCAGGTACAACTGGTAACTCTCCTCTGCCCCCAGGATTTAGAGTACTCGCTTTTGCTAATGAAGGCGATCTCTGACCTGGGACTCTTCTACCTAGTTCTATGGGTATCTGACTCCCAATTTCATAGGGAAAGCAGAGGTCTGCAGGTACTGAAATTCAAACTTTCTAGTATCTTAAACGTGTGTGGAATCTGTTACATTTTGATTTATTACCTGGAGACAGTCAGGGCTCAAACAGGTTTGGAGGATTACCAAAAACCCCATACATACCACATAGTTTTGTGTCTTAAAGCTTTTACACATGGTAACTACTTTCCCTTGGAATGTCTTCTCAATCTTGTCCACCCGGTAAGCCACTCCACCCTTCAGAACCCTCCTCATTTCTTACCTCCTGTGTCTGTGTGAGGCCTTCTGTAGGGATCCCCCTCAATTGCTGCCCACCTCCCCCCAACAAAACCCCACATTAATCACTCACTTCGCTCTACTGCGTTTGAGCCTTAGGCGTACATTTACAGCTGCACAAGTCACATTGTACTGCGGTTCCTTATCTGCATTTGTGTTTTCCCTAATAGAGTATGACTTCTTTATTTGCCTTTCTGCCTAGCACAGCAGTACACATTTTCCAAGGTTCCAAGGCTACGAATGTGTTTCATTTAGCTGGCACACTTTAGGGAGGAAAACGAGTGTATTCAAGCAATGGATACGACATCTACTTTTCTCCCCCATTTTCTTCCTACCCGCCTAGGCCCTCAAGACTTTTCAGTTTGGAATTCCTGTAGCTTTCACTCAATGTTTGTGAAATCAAAATAACTGAACACAACTTAAAGGAACAGCATAAACCAGTTAAATATCACCAATTGTAGGACA
Source organism: Indri indri (assembly GCA_004363605.1). Taxonomy (NCBI): domain Eukaryota; kingdom Metazoa; phylum Chordata; class Mammalia; order Primates; family Indriidae; genus Indri; species Indri indri. The sequence goes on along the minus strand of RJWJ010033921.1, from coordinate 9,489 downwards.
AATTAGCTTGGGCTGCGAGTTACCCTTCCTGTCCCGATTCTTCCTCTGATTAGCTGAGCGATATTATTTAAGTCACACAAACTTTCTGTTCCTTGGTTGTCTTTTTTTTTTTTTTCCCCTTCTCATTTCCCTTTCAAGAATGAACCTTGGTTTTCTACTCCGTAAAATGAAGTGTTTGGAAAAAATGAACTCCAAAGTCCCTGACAGATCTGAAATTTTGCAAGCCTGTACATTGACAATGATATTTGTTTTTACCTTTGAAAAACTTGAAACTTTTTTCTTTCAAACACATTACAAAAAAGGGCAAAATCGTAAGAGGATACAGTTCAATAATTATTTTTGCATTGAATTTTTAAACAATAGTGAATTCATCTCTGCTTTCAATATAAACACAGATTTCTACCACTTCTCAATACCCTTCTTGCCCATACCTAGTCCACGCTACTCTCCTCTCTGTGTCGACTTTCACAATAGCTTCCTAACTGGGCTCTTCAGTTCAGCCTATTTTCCACACAGCAGTCAGAGTGACCCAGTTAAAACATAAAGTGAGACAAACTCACTTCTCTGCTCAGTCCCTTTCATCACACACCACTAAGAGTAAAAGCCAATGACCTTTTTACCTATGACCAACAAAATTTTATATAACCCCACCTGTTGCCTCTTGTTTTTCTCTCCTCTTTCCTTCCACCGGTCTCCTTGCTGTTCCTCAAGCACACCAACCATAATCCTGTTGAAGGTATTGGTGACAGCTCTCCCCACATCCTGGAATCTTCTTCTTTCAGTTATCTAGATAGCCTACTCCCGCACCTTCTTCATACCCTACTCAAAAGGTAGGCCTTTTCTCAGGGAGATCTTTTCTAGCTCATCTATGTAAATTGTAATTCCTATCCTCAATACTTCAGACTCTCTTGCCTACTTGAATTTTGTTTTTTTCTCCAGAACCCTTACCATTATCTAGTATATTTACTTATTTTATGATCTCTCTTTGCCACTAAAAAGTTCCCTATATATACACACCACACATTTTCTTCATTCTATGCTTGCTTATGCTATTTCTTCCAGTAATTATACCATCCTCTGAAAGCGAGATTGATTGCCTTTTGTCTTTGAAATCTTTTTCCGATTTCTTTAACTATAATTCCCGCTTTTTCTTCTGAACTGTACATCTCTTAAGATTTTATGCTGTGTCATCTGTATGTATCTATTATACACATGACTTATTTACTTTCTTTAGGTTATGAATTCCTTGAGGGCATTGACTATGCCTGCTTTATCTCTGTGTTGGCCTGTAATAAAGTCTTAATAACAGGTAAGGCCTTAATAATGGATATGGATAGGTTAATTGATACTATAATAACAATAGTATAATCAGGCTAACAATTAAATTGAAAGACTTAATTAGAATGTGATCTCCACAGGGTGAAGAGCTTTGTCTGCATTTTGCACCGTTGTATCTACAGCACCTAGAATGGTACCTGGCGCATGTTAGGTATTCGATATTTGTCAAATAAATGAATGAAAGTGAATTCACAGAACAGTACCATCAAAAATGAATGTACTTTTATGTGACAATACCCATCTTGAAGAATAATGCAAATTGGATCATGCTTGCATTTTGTTTTGAAAATGAATGACAGATAATTTAAGAGAATTCAAGGGATGGGTAAGGTAGTCATTTTCCATTATGAAAATAGGAAGAAAATTGAGTATGCTTAGTCTGGAAAAGGGAATTCTATAGCAATAATAGAAAAAGAAGACACTCTTAAATAATGTTATATATACCTTCAAAGTGTTATGTGAATATATATTCATGGTGTCATTACAGACACATCATTTTCTAGAAGTATGTAAATGGTGCATTTGAGAGGGAGCCATTGCTTTTATTTTTTATCTAGGACCAGCAGTCTAAATTTAACCTTATTTTGCTGGAAAAAGAAAATATACACTCAGGCGTTTTAAGAATAAGAAAATAAATGGGGGGGGGGGAGGTCCTTGAAGTAATGGAAAGGGATATTAGAGTTTCAATGAGTTAGAATTAGAGATTATTAAAAAAAAAACAACTGGAATTCATTGTCTGACTTTGAGGCTTTGAAATGTGAGTTGATTTGCTCAAAGTTTAATAAGTAGAATTCAATTCTACTATATCTATATCCTATACTACTTCCTCTACATAAGTTATTGCTTGTGAGAATGTATGGATTTACCCATATTATTAATTAATGGCAGTGGAGTTTGTCATATGTGGCTGGTTTGATTAAGCATTCACTTTATAGCCACAACTAAACAAGGGATAAATCATAAATGTATGCTCATGTAGACTGGTATTTTCCAGGGCATGCTACCCTGAAGTATAAAGGAAAATTATGTATTCTCAATGAGGGATTTGGAAAATAAAATGGTCACCTGTGTGCTAAGCATTATTTCTTAGTCTATGAGTTTGGGACATATCAGATAATATTTAATAATAGCTAATGTTTATTGAATGCTTTCTAAGTGTTTAGTACGTGTATGAAAATGTTATAAATTTTACTTATTTAAGTCTTATCACAACCCTGTAAAACAGGTACTGTGATCATTCCTATTTTGAAGATGAATAAACTGAGGAACAGGAAATTTAGATAATTAACCCATGGCCGCACAGATATTAAGTGATAGACCCAAGACTTGAACTCAGCAAGTTAATTAATAGTTCCAGAGTTAATACCTTTATCCAGTCTACACTATATCCCCAATTTCTCTTTCCTGTTTAATATTTCCCAATGCATAATCAACATTTCCTTAAATCATACTTCTTCCTTCTATTGACAACACTTTTAAAAAGCATTTAGAAGGGAATACAGTTTAGTTATAAAACATTATGGTGGTTTACTTTATGTGGGCTAAACATTGAACTTGCAAGAATTTCTCTTCAATATATTTGATGTATTTTAAATGTAAATTAAAACCTTTTTTGGAAATAGTAAATCATTATACAATAATTTTAAAGATCTTAAGTAATCTGGTTGCCTGTTTCATATATCTGACTTGAGAAGTTGGAGGTATGTAGGATGTGTGTGTTTGTGTGTGTGTGTATATATATATCTTTTCATGTATTATTCAGCAGCCTAGATAGAGTGGTACTGAGCAGGTACCTAGGCAAGATCTAGTGAGATTTCACTTAGTACATCTACTTCCCTGACTTTGAGACAGAATATGAAACACATACTCATGTCAAAATATGTTTGTACAGCATGATTAAGCCCACTCTGTAGTATTACAATTGAATTAAAAAATATTCTAAAGAGAACTTTTCCTTGCTCCCTTTTAGTTAGGTATTGACAGAAAACATCATTTTTATTGTTTCTTTAGTACATATCTGGGATCATTTCCCATACTCAAGGAAGCAGTGTAGAGCGATGAATAGCCCATACGATTTTAGAGATAGACAATCATGGATATTAATGTGCATTTCTCCACTTATCAGCTGGATAAACTTGGGCAATTAGTTTAGCACTTTTAAACCAGAGTTTCTCATCTGAAAGATAGGAATTATGTGCTTGAAGTTGATAATATCAAATTTACTCTTATGAAAGAAGATAAGATGTTTGGGAAAGTATAAATAGGAAAAATCTATGCTGGCTGAAGAGTGATCAGGAGTAATTTCAGAAAAAATGAAGGACTTGAGCAGAGTTTTGAAGAATTGGATAAAAAACCATTTTTGAACCACATGTGCAGTTTCAGCACTCTTTTAGGCTTTCTTATCTTTGGGAGGATTGATCAAAATCTAATATAGACAGGATTAAACCCCAGTGCGTTTGGGGTCTCCTCTGAAGGCGTTGGAATGAACAGAGTTACATATGGTCTTTTCTTAGTCCTTGACACTGCTGACAATCTGAGCAGGGAAAGTCCCACTAAGATGCAGGGGAAGACAGCCCATCTTTCCTCATATTTCCAATTTTTCTAGAAAAATGGCTTCAAAATTTTTGCACATTAAAATCACTTGGGTAATTTAAGGCCTGATGCTCAGTTCTTACCCTAGAACAATAAAATAAAAATCTCTGAGGAAGGAACCCAGTTATCAGTGTTCTTTTAAAACAACCCAGATGATTTCAAAATGCAGTTCAGTATAAGAACAGAGATTTTGTCTACAATATTACTTCTTATACTTTATCATGCAACAGAATCACCCGGAAAGCTTGTTAGACTACTGTTTGCTGGGTTCTACCCCCAGAGTTTCTGAGTCAGTAGTCTGGAAGGGGGTTGGAAAGTTTTCATTTCTAACAAGTTCTCAAGATCACACTTTGAAAGCCACTGCTCTAGAACAATGCTTCTCAAGCCTTAAGTGCATTGTAATCCACTGGGGATCTTGTTAAAATGCAAATTTTGCTTCAGTCATTCTTGAACAGGGCCTGAGATTCTGCCTTTCTAACAAGCTCCAGGTAAGGCTGATGCTGTTCACACTTAGAGTAGCACGATTTGGTCCATTGACTGGTAAGGCTTGATAAGAATCAGCATCACCCTGGAGCTTGTTAGAACTACCCCAGACTATTGAATATGAACCTGCTTCTCAACAGTGCTGCACATTGGAATAATATGATGGAGTTAAAAAATCCATCTTCAATCCCAAAGATTTTTATTTAATTAGTATAAGTGTGGCTTGGACATTGGTCTTTTTAAAAGCTTCCCAGAAGGTTGTAATATGTAGCAAAGTTTGTGAACTATTGAGTTAAATTATCTCTGGACGTTTTTTTCCCTGTTTTTAAAGTTTATGTTCTAAATTTGCATTATTAAAACTTTGAGACAAAGTTATACAATAACATACTTATTTTAAAGTGTGGTGCAAATCATTGCTGTTCTTTTATGGAATGTTTTGTGATAGTTTATTTTACAAGGAGGGCTTCAAACTGGAGATGGCAAATCAACGGGTCAAGTGCCCCCCTCTTGTGTCCACAACAGAAATCACTGAATTCTCACAACATTCATTGTTGCCTAGTTTCAAATGTCTTCTTAAGACATTGTTTTAGGCAGCTATAGCCAGATGATGGGGTTTTCACATATGTCTGCCATATGCGTGCTTTATTTTCATTAACACCAACATATTGAGGGCCAACTGCATCCTAGTTACTGGGTTACAAAATGAATCTGACACAATCCCTGCCTTCTTGCTGTTCCCAAAGCAGTAGAAGAGGTTGGATTTTAATGTAAAAAAAATGTAATGCAAGGTGTCACTGGTACTACCAAGTGATTAGAAGAATCAGCAGATTTCAGGGATCAGAGAAATCCCCAAAAGGCATGGTACTCCACAAAGGTTGGTTTTAAACTGAATCTTGAAGAATAGGAAAAAAATACATAAACTAAGATTAGGAGAATTGTATTTCAGATAAGGAGGCACAAAATCAGGAAGTGGAGAAAGCTCTTGCCATGTTGAAGAAAAATAAGCCCACTAGCTTGTGAGAAGCAAAGAGATTGTGTGAAAGTGTCAGAGGACCACAGTTTAGACTGCCTTAACTGACACTTAGGGGAGTTTAAACTTTATATTGTAGGAAATAAGGAACTGATATTGAGCAATGAGTGAAATGCAGTGCTTTGGAAAATTTTTCTAGCTAGAGATTATAGTAGAGATGAGTTGAAGGAGAGATTTTAAGCTAGAGAATAATGAGGACAAAATCATCATCTTATATTTATTTCAAGTCCTTTTTTATCCCTCCATTTCTAAAAAGAAAAAATCTTATCACATTATGTATTCACTTCTGTTGATGCACTGAAAAATTTTGTAATGAGACAGGTGTATTTTCTTGTTTTGGTATCAATGATAACAAAGTGCAAAGCTTTGGTTGAGCATATCTAAATCAGCTCAGATGAGTTTACTTGTATTGTCTGTGTACAATTTTAACTAAGAAGAAAAATTCTGCTTGGCTGAAAAATTCCATTTAAGGCCTTCAAATTTTTAAATTATAGTTCTACATTTTATCATTTTCTCCACAACTACTTGAAATAGGATTACTAGTATTTCTCTTTTCTTTCTTTCTTTCTTTCTTTCTTTCTTTCTTTCTTTCTTTCTTTCTTTCTTTCTTTCTTTCTTTCTTTCTTTCTTTCTTTCTTCTTTCTTTCTTTCCTTTCTTCCTTTCTTCCTTTCTTCCTTTCTTCCTTTCTTTCTTTCTTTCTTTCTTTTCTTTCTTTTCTTTCTTTTCTTTCTTTCTTTCCTTTTTCTTTCTTTCTTGAGACAGGGTCTGGCTCTGTTGCCTGTGCGCCTGTGCTAGAGTGCAGTGGCATCATCACAGCTCACTACAACCTCAAACTCCTGGGCTCAAGCAGTCCTGTTGCCTCAGCCTCCCAGGTAGCCAGGACTACAGACGCACGCTGCCACATGCAGCTAATTTTTCTATTTTTTTGTACAGATGGGATCTCCCCATGCTGCTCAGGCCAGTCTTCAACTCCTGGCCCATCTCGGCCTCCTAAAGTTCTAGGGCTGCATGCGTGAGCCACTGTGCCAGCCCTCTTTTATTTCTTAAGAGCAGCAATATTTTATAGTTTTATAGGCACCACAACCTAGGTTCAAATCTTAGCTTTTCCACTGGCTGATTTTATGACCATGGAAAAACATCTTTGAGCTGTAGCTCCCTGATCTGTAAAGATGGAGTTATTTTTTTTTTCTATTTTCAACTTTAACTACTGTGATTGTAGGTACCATGCCTGTCTTTTTCACCACTGTATTACAAGTGCCTAGCACAAGGTCTGTAATATATGTGATGAATTAATGAATAAACCTAATAGGCCATAGTATTGATTTTGGCAACATAGTGTTGGATGAAAGATTTGTAAAAGATGCAGATCTAAAAGCTTTGAGACATGCAAAGATATCTTGGAGGATGTTTTTGCCCACATCTGTGGGCTGACACCTGTGCTATTCACTGAATTCAGACACACTGTGAGACAAGTCTGTGTAAGACAAGTGGTTGCAGAAGATGAGTAATAATAGGCATTTGCTTTCATTATTGATAGTGATATGCTTCATTTTTCATCTTAAAGAAAAAAAAGAATCACGTTGAATTGATTTGTTAATTATGCAAGTTTTTGAACATCTCTGAAGTATCATAGGAAAGGTTATATGTTATTATTAGGATTAAAAGCCAATGGCAGGACTGCTACCAGAGCTAAGGTATTTCTACTTGCTTTTGTCAAAGAAAGGGATCACAGCGTTGCTCATTTTCATATGCTGCAAACCCACAATGTATGCTGTCAGCCAATGCTTAGAAGAAAAATTTGTCTCTAAGCCCCAAACCACTAATCAGTTCCATAAATCAGTAAGTTCAGTGAGGAAAATAAATCAGTCAGCTGGATTATTTGACCAGTGGCTTGTAACATAGTGCATCGTACTGAAAGCACTGAATCAATATAGCTTAAAGTATGCCGACTTTTACACCCTTTACATTGTTTTATGTTAAATGCATAGTTGTTCTTTCTTACTGGATAGAAGATAAAATACATTGTTTTTTCCTCTCATGTCATTTTAAGAAATTTAAGATGAAACATGGGATAATGATCATCCATCCACTTCCTCTTGATATGAGAACTCTAGATTTAGAGATAAAAAGAAACAGCAACAACAAAAATCAATAAACAACACTCATAATGACTCTTTGTATCTTACTTTTATAGTTTTAAGAAGTGGTTTGTTTTTTTATTTTCTTTAATTAATCTTCATAACAACCCAGAGAAGCATTCGGAGCAAAGAAATACCCAGAGAGGTTAAATTACTTGGAGTTACTAAGGTGGCTATGTAACTATGAACTAAAGTTCAGTCCTCAGTTTAGTATTGTTTTATTTATTTAAAAGCTAAAGGAATGGGGGGGAATCACATCTTTCCCTTAAATTTTGTAAGAAATACTGTTTTAGAGAGTTAAATTCAGTAATAACAATTGTTTAGTTTTCTACTGTACAGTGCACTCTGGATGCAAAAAGACTCAAAAACATATATTTCATACTCTTAAAGACTTCCTAGTTTGCAGGGAAACTCAGTTATACACATAAATATTAAGCAGCAATATCATAAATTCTGTGTATGGAATGCTATGGAATTTGGGTGAGGGAATTGATAATTTGCCTGGATGACTATTCCATTGTGTCATAATTTATATAACCACTTTTTTTTCTGGAGGATTTAAGAGGTCAGACCATATTGTTCTTTGCTGAATATTCAATAATAGCATTTTTCATGTTGAGAATGGGGGTGGCGGTGTAGAATTGACTTAAGAAAATGATAAACAAATAACAGAAATAAAAACTAATTTCATGACTAAGGAAAAAAACGATTGAGTGGCCTGCAAACATTATTATAAATATTATAACTACAAATATTATGGCAAGAGATTATAGCGTTATAGGAGAAAATAAAGAAAATAACCATACCATTTTTACTTTTAGGTTAAGATTTTGTGGGACATGATCATATTCGCACTTTAACAAACTATCTTTTTTGAGAATATTTTGAGCTGTGGGAAATGATATTGGATTTTCTAGGGAATCTGACATTAAAAATGCACAGATTATAAACCCAAATATCTCCAATCTCTCTCAGTAGCTTCCACTTGGATTTTTAATGGGTCACAAGATGAATTTTTTTCATGGCCTATTCTACAAAATAAACCCAGAGTTTCATAATACAGCTGTACTCTTTTATACCTTTTCTTGATTACAAGCAATAACGAGTCCTTAGAAGTTACTTGGGAAGACACTGGATTTACATGTTCCAAAGGCAATTTGTAATGAGCTTTCTTCTCCCTTCTTCCCTCTCTCCCCTCTCTCTCCCTCTCTTCTCATCTTCTTCTTCTTTGCAACTTCATTGGTTGTCGTGTTGTTTTCTTTTGTGTGTTTTAGATTGATTCTTACCTTTTTGTTACTGGAGTAATCTCGTGTGGATAATAGATAGGTAGAAATTAAATTGAATAGAACATAGACAGCACTTGTACAAAGTACGTTTTTCTGGTCAAATATCATTTTGCAAGATATTTGATATCTCAGTTGTAACATATTCCCCAAACTCTTTCCTTCCTTTTCGTTCCCTCCAACCTTGTATCACCCTACACACATGCACATGCACACAGAAACACACACACACACACACACACACACACACACACACACACATCAGTCCCATCTTAGACTTTGTACCATGTAGTTTTTCTGCCTTTCCATTTAGATTACATATTTGAATATATTCTCTGGGAAATTTTATCTTCAGTTTTTTCTTACATGCTTAATTATGGAAATATGACCTAGAAAAACTATGAATAAATATGCATAAACAGAAACTACTGCTGATTCATTTATTTATTCAGCAAATAGTGAATAATAGCTTCCAAGACCAAGATATAATGCTAGGCAATGGAGATAATAAAAGTTTCTGGTGCATTAAACTTGCCCATAGAATAGTGGGAGCCTCAGAAAGATTCACAGAGGAAGGTGTATTCACAGGGGACTATATCTGTTAGGTTCATTGCCCTTTTTTTT
>RJWJ010033920.1:0-17545 GCA_004363605.1 Indri indri | reverse complement strand
TCCTTGGGATGAGTGGGTAGGATAGGGCCATTCTCTGGGAAAGAAATAGAGGAAGAGTATAAAAATGCGTGAAACTTGGTCTTTGCCAACTTCTCTAGACTATTATTATTTATAAGCCTTCTGAAGACTTTGATTTCTTGAGGGTAGGGAACATAGTCATTTTTGCAAATCTGCAGTGCTTACTACAATATATTGGGCAGATGGTGAGCTTGCCACAATGTTTATTCAATAAAAAATAAAATTCCAGAGCTTGAAAGGCAAAATATCTTTCTCCAGCTAATAGAGCATATGACCCGTGTTCTTCAGTCTGAAGATGTTTGTGTCAATACTCAGTTTCCTGGAGGGTCTGTCATTATGTATGGCAGAAGTTTGAATACAAAAGGTTGCTGAAATCATATTCACATGACAGTCACCAAACTGGAAAAGAGGGAAATAAGTAAACTCACAGTGTCATCAATGGGGAGGCTGCCCATATTTAAAAATGTTAACATAAAATGAAAGATTTCCACTTCTTAGGACAAACAGGTTTAAGTATTTTGATTTCCTCTGCTCCACATTTCTTTCTTTAGGGTATACAATGACAGAAACTCCTTGAGGCAAAAATCAAGTTTTACAGCTATTTATACCAACTAGTGGCCCCATTAGATATAACAGGGGCTCAAAAAATGCTTGCTGAAAATATCTACAGTTGGAAGTCATTGATAACACAGTCATGCTCTTCAGGTACCTCTTTAATAGGAATTAATAATACATGAGTACAGTGCTTAAATGTTTATAATTCAGTCTAAACACCTCAAAATGTGCATTTGGCATTCATAAAACTCTCAGAGGCAGCTTGGAATAATTTCATTCAGTGATAAATGAATATGTTTCTGTATGAATCAACCAACAGATTGAAAATGAGGTTTTATTTTTTATTTTTGAGGGGCGGTGGTAGTATTGTAGATGGATACTAAAATCTTTTTATTAACTTATGAAATCAGTGACTACATTTAGTGTTTTGAAGAATAGGTTTTTGAATTTAAACCACCACCAAATAGCACGGGAAAGTTTGCTTGCTATTTATTTTTGCACAACACAGTTATAAAGTATTTTTAAAAAATAAATGTCAGTATACCACCAGGTAAATGACTGTTTCCATTCAATTTGACCATAAAGAAAATAAAACAGCTTCAGGCCATAAATAAAACCTAGCAATTGTTTTACCGAATCTGATATCATTTTACACTTTGTAAAAAATCATGTGAGGTGAAATTTAAATTCTTGTGTCTACCTCAAACTCCTTTCTTTGTCCACATCATCTTGCAATAACTTTCTCTTCTTTAAACCAGAAGGCACATATATAAAAGCCAAAATATGTACATTTAGGTAAATTTTTCTAGAGTATCATGCATTCTCACAAGACTTGAGAGTCTAAAATCTTCATTGGTTAATTTAACAGTCTGGATTTGGTTCGTTTCCCACTCCCACCCTACATCTTAAACGTTTTCTTTTACAGAACTTAGCTTCTCTCTCTCTCATTTTTTCTATCATATGAGGTTTTTTTTTTTTTTTTTTTTTTTAAGTCATTTCTCTATGGCTACAAATAATGAGCTAGGTAAGATAAGAAAGTCTTGTTTGCAGCACTTTTAAAAACAAAATGACTTCATGTAACGGAATAACTCAAATGCTTCCAGTTACATAAGTGACTCTCTGGGGTTCGGGCACTTAAAGAGAGACATTAGTTTTCCAGGCCACTAAGTACCATTTAAGGAAAGCACTGTAGCTATTTGCCACACGATAAAGGAGAATAGTGCCTTGCAGTTTTACAGGACCTTTCTTCCAAAGGACTTACAGTGCTTTTACACAGACCATCTCCTTTGTCCTAAAAAAACATTCCTGGATATTATCTGTATTAATAGATTGTTTCCTGGGCACCTCGAATAATCCCTTCAGTAGGTGATTATTTGAGCTCCTACTGTGTGCCAGGCTGTTATGAGTTTACACAGCAATATGAATTCTAACACATATCTCTGGGTAGCAGTTTATTGAGCACAGAGACCGGAGCAATTATTATAATAGAGTGTGTGGCTAAGGATGATAACAGGGGTGATTGCAAATGCTCTAAGATCACAGAGGACTGAGGAACTGACTCTGCTTGGAGGATGAGGCTATAAAACTTGTAGAGAGGAAACTATTGAACAAGTTTTCAACAATACGATAAAAAAGGATGGAAATCTCTTTCTCTTTCTCCAACTTATTTTTTCAGGTGGAAACATTATCTATGTTTGATTTACTCCAAGAGCTATGAAAATGGCTTGGAGTATGTGTGTATATCTGTGTGCGTGTGTGTGTGTGTGTGTGTGTGTGTGTGTGTGTTGTGGGGGGATGTAGGGTGGATGTCAGGAGAGTATCAGAATAATTTAGGGATCTTTGAGAAAAAAAATTATACGTATCTCCCAAAGATTCTGCTACCCCCCACCTGCTTTTGAGAACCATGTTCATGATGATAATGTGTGCCTATTAGTGTATTCATGCTGTGCAAAAAAAATGTTGATAATTTCTGCTCCAGAGAGTTATTTCATCAGTCGGAAGAATGAGGTTAACCTGAAGCACATTATTTATGAAATCCTATTCTTAAATCGTTTGCTCCGTAAAATATATCTTTTCTGAATGACATCTCCAAATCCAAAGAAAATCTGTTATATAAATGAGGAAGAAGCTATTTGTTTTTTCTTAACTTGGCAATAAATAACATGTAGCAGAATAAAATTATTCCTCCTTCTTGGCTAAGGGAGCTGTAGTTGTACGGGTCTTCCCTGAAGACAGTACTGGTTGGATTTGCAGTTGGTTGATTCAAGAACTGTGAGATAAGCTGTCGAGGAGAGTAATGGATTTTCCATCATTTCTATGACAGCTCTGATTCAGGAGAAATCTTTCTTAGAGATGAGGGATGTTACAGTGGTGTAGTCCTTGGATGAGTATTCAGAAAACCTACAAGCTGGTCGTGGCTCTGAAACTAAATATCTTTGTCATTTAACCATTTGGAGATTCATTTCCTTCATCTATAAAATAAAGTGTTTAGATTTAATGATATCTTGATTCCTTCCAGTGGTTATATATTTTAATTATGTGATTGTATAAATGAGATGAACCTTTTAATAACATTTTATGTTGGAATATTTCTCTGTTCGTATGTAACAGTTCCCTCTGTTACGTATTTCCCTGTTCTGCTGCCTGGGATAGTACATTCTTCAATACTCAGGAACAAAGAAAAGATCTGATGTATTTTGAATGTCATCCGTGCGTTAGATACTGACATAAATAGGGTGACCACATGTCCTGGTTTATGCCTCTTGCCCTGGTGTACTTTTTAATAGTGCCTTCTTATACTCTCGAAAGTATCCTAGTTTGGATGATGAATTATATGATGATAAGGGATTTTACAAATATTGCTTAATTCAGTCTTCACAGTAATTCCATGAGGTGGATATTATTACCCCCATTTTCTACAGAAGAAAAACTATAACTTAGAAAATATTAAGGAATTTATTCAAAGTCTCAATGCTTATAAGTGATAGAGTAATTTTATCCTGGTGTTCTGACTTCAAATGTGTTCACTGTACCTTGATGCCCAGATCAAGTGTCACTTTTTGTAGAAAATCATTGTTGACCCAATCTGCCACATTCTTTCTCTGGGAGACCCATGGGTTTGTTTTTACTGCTGAAAAAAATTACATCATATACATAAACATGTGCATATCCAAGGTTTTTCTCACCGGACTCCTTTCCACTGCGAAAACAAAGGTCTTGTCTTATTTCTTACTGCATCAGCGACGTTCAGTGTACTTTGCCTGAATACATATTTACGTGCATTCACACTGTATTTACTAGAGTGCTTGCTGGCAAGGGATTGACAGACTTAGTTTGTTTCCAGTTTGGGTTCCCCAGTATGTTAGTATGTGACTTTGAGCAAGTGACTTTTCCTGATCTAGATCCTCACTTCCATGGGTTGTAAAAATCGGGGCGCTGGGGGCTGGGAGGCAGGAGAGCAAAATATGACAAGAAAAAAGAGTTACATTTGTAGAATGCTTCTTTTGTCAGGTACCACACTAAACCCTTTGGAAGATTAGTCTTTGCAAGAGCCTCCGTGATAGAGATCCTATGAGATATCAAAATATTCGCTGCCTTGCTCGAGGTTACAGAACCAGGAAATAGCGGGTGGAGCAGGATTCAAACCCACTTACCTTAAAATGCCTTTTTGTGTTGAAATGCAGTGTGCAAAGATAGTAGAAATAGCTGAAGATGTCTTGGGAGTTCTCAGCTAAAGGGCCTTAAGTGTTAGGTTTGTATTTTGCAGGCTGCTGGGATTCAGCGGCTGTTTCAGTCCCTGCGTTTACGGACATTGCTCCCCGAACCTGCTTGTATTGCAGCACCAGAAGTCAGATATCTGATCTAAGTGAAACTCTGAAAGCTTCTTCCTGAATTCGCCCTGGGTTCTGTTGCATGGCCGGAGGCAATATTGTGTAAGGCTTGAGCCTAGGCTTTGAAACAGGTAACTGATAATGGTTCTCTTCATGCTGGGTGAGTGAGGTTTTTGGGGACACTTTGTGATGGCTAATTTTACGTGCAAACGTGACTGGGCTGAGGGATGCCCAGATAGCAGATAAAACATTATTTATGGGTGTGTCTGTGAGGGTGTTTCTGGAAGAAATTAGTATTTGAATCAGGAGACTGAGTAAAGAAGATTGCTCTCGCCAATGTTGGTGGGTATCATCTAATCTGGTAAGAGCCTGAGTAGAACAAAACTGCAGAAGGAAGGTGAATTTGTTCTCTGTCTGAGCTGGGACTTCCATCTTCTCCTGCCCTTGGACATTGGTGCTCCTGGTTCTTGGGCCTTTGGACTCTGGCTGGGAAATGGACCGTTGTCTCCCCTGGTTTTCAGGCCTTTGAGTTTGGACCAGAATCATACCTCTGGCTTTCCTGGGCCTCTGGCTTGCAGGTGGCAGGTTGTAGGACTTCTAAGCCTCCACAGTCTCCTGAGCCAATTCCTCATAATAAATCTCCTTCTCTGTATATCTATGTATTCTCTCGGTTCTGTTTCTCCGAAGAGCCCTGGCTAATGCAAAAGGATAACTGATAATAATGCTCCATCCACTGAGTCAGTGAGGTTTTTAGACACTCACCCTGAGTTGCACAATTAAAACTTAACATGTGTTCTGGACTTGCAGAAATATTTCTAAAGAAAGATAAGTATAAAAAGCTAAACTCGAGTATAACAACAACAACAGCAGCAGCAGCAGCAGCAAAACCCTTGGCTGTAATAATACAATTACTGTAAAGCGATACGCTGCCCCTTACCCTGCTCTTGCACGTTGAGGTGCTGCTAACTGAGACCACCTAAGCATTTTGCACAGTGCTTTGAGTGAGGGTAGGTACTTAATAAAAAGTCATTGAAAAAGATAAATCAATGTGTGCAGATGATTCGAACAATTTGAAGTTATTTCATTCAATTGACATTCTACTAGAGGAAATTGCCTTTATTCTGGGATTCTTAGAATGAGGTTCATAAATTGTTACACTTCCATGAATTCAGAAGTCTCCTGCACATTTGCCAAATTGTACATATGATCATTTTTTTAAAGGAACGAGTTCATAATTTTTATCAGAATCTCAAAGGCATTGTACCTTCATATTTGCTTTAATGACTTCCCTCTTTCAATATCTCTCTAAAGATACTAGTTGGGCATTTAAGGCCGACTGAAGGATAGCAAAGGCCTTTCTTACTCCAAGTTTTACCTGAGTTGGTATCTGTCTATTTACCTACACTTAAGAAAGTTTCTTTGTTACACAACAAGTACTGCAACTAGTGCTAAGTGAAAAAAATGATTTGCCTTATGTAGGCTGGCCTGTGCCATTCTCTTGATATCTGGCCTCACTTCTAAGATACTCTAAAATCATTTGAAATATCATTGCTATGAGCCTGAAAAGTTTCAATAAGTAATTTCCCTTCAAAGCATGCACTAAACTTCAGTTCAGTTGCCAGCCTCACTAAAGATGAAATGGAATGTGTAGGCTGGTTGCTGATGAATGAATCATTTCCTTACGGTTAGACTTATTCCCCTTAGCGAACAGTATGCCGGGCTTAGTTGAGGAAAACTTGGAAACTGCCGGATTTTAGGTTATAGAATTTTCAGTCTCAACTTTTAAACACTTTAAACAGAAATATTGTTCTGATGTGTAGCTCACAAAAATATAAGCAGTTCTCATAAAGAAACAGAAAACTTAATGTCTGTGATTATCTCATCTATGTTGGTTTATAGCAAAAAATGGTCTATTTTTCTTTCACTTTGGGGTTGAATAGGAATATTTAAAAAAACCAACTTAACGAAATTTTTTAACCTGTTTCGATTGTGAATATTTTCATCTAAATAGTTCTCTCTGGAAATCATGAGAGGATTGTTTATAATTTTAAAATCACTTCAGAATAGTATCAGGATTAATTAATATGGTTCATATGTCAAGTTTCTTTTGAAATATTCAAGCTTTGTTTAAGTTTTTTTTTTTTCCCCTTCCCTGGGTGCATGAGAAATTGAAAGAGTGTAAGAACAGTTGGCATAGATTGTTCCTTCTTGAATTCAGTTAAGCTTATCACAAACTATGTCATGGCCAGAGCTTAACGTGTTGTTCCCCTTCCAGAAAACTATTTGCCAAATATAACACAGTTCAGATGGTGGGAAAATTGTGGAATGTTCACATTTAACCCAGACTTTTCCCCTCTAATGTACACGTTTAGAGATGAAGAAAACATGCTGATAAATTAACATACCTGAGTGCCCCCTCCCCCACTTCTGAAAACCACAAAAGCAGAAGCAGCCATTATTGGATCCTTGACTTGGAGTTTTCTGCTCTGAGCCCATTTGGAGCTGTCAGTTAATAATTTGCAACAACATGTGAGGTTGAAGGGTGCCTGGATGGATGACTATGAATACTCTAAAAAAAAAATGATGTTGCCTAAAGACTCCAGCCTAGCTATTTGGCCTCTGAATGTGGAGACTCTTTCATCTTCATCTCGTTTGGTAATTAGCACACTGACCCTGTGCAGACTAGAAGCATAAAAAAACATTTTGAAAAGTGCAGAGGAAGAAGTAGGATTAAGACAAACATTTATATAACTAGGAAAAATGGCCCAGGAAAGACGGGAAATCTGGTGACACTCTGTTTACCCACAGCGATGTTAAAATAGTTTGCAAGTGAAACAAAGCAGAGCCCTTGAATAAATCACTAAGAAAGTATAAGGGTAAACCCACGGCCAAGAGCACGTCATGAGTTATCTGTGTGATGTGATTCTTCCCTATTGCGCCGGGCTGATGGCTTTCCTCTGAATATCACCTCTCCTTTCCCCTCTTTCCAGTTATTTCCATCATGGAATTCTGTGAAACTGTGGCCTGCTGTGAAAACAGCATAAGTTATTAAGAAAGGGGAGAATATCAGGATGTTTGGGTATTGGATTCTAATTAACACCCAGACAGTTTATATCAGGGGCAATTTAATAAATGTTGAATATCTGAAAAAATAACTGCATAGCAATTTCACGAGGGGCAAAATCTTGCTTGTTTTTCCAGGTCATGTGCCCTGTGAAAAGATTTACTCCTCTGAGGTTAGCAGGCTTGGGGCTGGTCTTTGTCTAAACACTGGAGGCAAGCTGGGCGTGGTGGCTGGAGTCCCAGCTAGTTGGGAGGCTGAGGCAGGAGACCCCTTGAGCCCAGCCTGGGCAACACAAGGAGATCCCTGTCTCTTAAAAACAAAACAACGAAAACAAAAACAAACTGGAAGCACAGAAGCTATTGGAAAGCCAAGTGAACTTTCTTAACTTGTATACAAGTGGCTTTGGTTTAGTGCCAGGTAGTTTATCTACAGGGAAAGATAAGCTCTTTTGCAAGCAGGTTTCATAAGTTTGCTGGTTTGACTGCTGCCAGCTAGATGCCAAGAGCCCTAACTGGGCATGATGAAGGATGCTGCTTATGTGTGAACCACATACTCATGCCTTCAGGATCCTGAGAGAAGCCTGTGGAATGATGCATGTGGACCTTGCACTTATGCATTTATTTATGATGGAAAATTGCTCCAGGTGCAGGTGAGCGAGACAAAGAAGCAAACAACAGTCCCTTGCCCTCAAGAAGCTTATCATCTCTTCAACGAGTTGAAATTTAAATAATCATATGAATTGAGGAAGTACAAAATGTGAAAGAGACTATATCAAAAGACATGTAAGCATTTTTAAGAATACGGGCTCTGAATTCAGAGGAGATAGAGACTGGACAGGCTAGAGTAGGTTTTGTGGAAGACAGGGGACTTCCATACTTTATTAAAACATGTGGATTTTGCTGGGTGCAGTGGCTCACGCCTGTTATCCCAGAGAATGGGAGGCCGAGGTAGGAGAATGATTTGAGCCCAGGAGTTCGAGGTTGCAGTAAGCTATAATCATGCCACTGCACCCCAATCTGGGCAACAGAGAGAGACTCCATTTAAAAAAAAAAGAAAGAAAGAAAAAAATCAAGCTCATTTTTGTTTGGTATTGAAAAATAAAGTCTACGGAGATGAAATACTTGGCTAACTTTTACACAGGTAGTAAGGAGTCCTCACACCCAGGTTTTCCACTGAAAGTTCAAGACCAGTCCTGTTACTCTAGGGCTTCCTTGATGGATAAGTAGTACAATTAATCCTCATTATTTTCCAATTCCGTATTTGAGAATTTGCCTCTTTGCTGAATTTGATTTGCAACACCAACATCAATACCTGTGGCCCGTTTGCAGTCATTTGCAGACATGTGCAGAGTCGTGAAAACATTCCTGGCTGAGGTAGAACGAGGCCACTCTCAGCCTTCTTGCTTCTGCTCTCATACTGTAAACAAGCGTCCTTTTCGCTCTCTACGTAGTGCCATGTTTTCAGTACTTTTGTACTTTTTGTTGATGACTTCTCTGTTTAAAACATCCCCCAAGTGTAGTACTGAAATGCTGTCTAGTGTTTCTAACCACAAGAAGGCTGTGATGTACCTTACAGAGAAAATGTGTGTGTTAGTTAAGCTTTGTTCTGGCATGATTTACTGTGCTGTTGGTTGTGAATTCAATGTTAATGAATCATCAATGTATGTGAAATAAGATGTCTTTAAACAGAAACACACATGAAACAATTATGTATTGATTGGTTGACAAAAATGTGTCCAGAGGCTCACAGGAACCTAACCCTGTATTTCTACTAAGAGCAATGGTTTGGTATTCACTAACTTGGTGACTTTATACAACATGGATACCACAAATAACAATAATTAGCTGTAGTTAAATTGAGTGAAAAGAAGTTTGGAGGCTATCACAGGCAAGGAGAACAGCATGAGCAAAGGAAAAGAGTTGGGGAAATTAGTGGCTGTTTGAAGAACAGAGAATAGGCATTTCTAATTGGAATGAAGGATCAAGAGTGATTACAGTAGATAAGGGTTGGATGCCAGATTGTGGGGGGTCTGTTATATCCAGCTGATGCATTTGGACTTAATCTTGTAAATGGATTTGGATCAGGGATGTTCTAGAAACCTCCCTGGGAGAAAAGCCATTTGGTAGGGATGTGCAGGAAGAATTGGGCTGGGAAAAAAGGCAGCAAGGAGAGTTCTCACTACGCACCCGCCTCAACTGACAAGGATTTATTGATGGAACAGGAAACCAGTTCCCCCTGCCCACCCCCGCCACCGCCAAGGTCTTGATGGTTGATATTGAAGGCACAGAGAGAGGAAGGAACTGACAGAGGAACTGCAGGAAGTTCAGGAAGAACATTCAAAATAACAAGGAAGGCAATTTAGGAAAGATCCTTCACCGAATGAGGGGCCAGTGTAAATTCTGGAGTCTGTGGGTGATGTGGTTGCGCTCCTTCATGCATGTGAGCACAAGGTTCTGAGAAGACTGGGCAACCCCATGAGTAGCCATGGAGACCGCTAAAAACAATCCCAAATATGTGTATTTAGTTTCAGGAGCTGGCTTGTCTGGATCGCTATGTCATTTAACAGTTATAATATATATCTGAGTCAAGAAGAAGAAGACTGTTCTTTGCTAGGCTTGTTACCTTTTCTTAGGGCTATTATTTGAAGTTCATTGTTTTCCATTCGGATTCAAATCGTGTATCAGCACGCGTGCATTTGCACACACGCCCACAAGCACAAGGTGTCCGATGGCACTGAATGAACCACGACAGTACAGCGCATAACGGTGCTACTTTGGAATAACAGTGGGCAACGTCTGACGGATTAAGAGTGGCAGCTTCAGATTTCCGAGGCAGGCTGCCCTGAAGCAATCTCTTAGTATTTATCTTATAATATATCCACTAAAATTGGCTTTCAAAAAATCAGTGGAACGAAACTAATCGTGAGTCACTGAGGCTTTATTTTTAATAAACCTGGATATGTATGCCTTTCTGAGTTTTTAATTTCAGAAGAATTAGGCATCATGGTAAGTTAACATGTCACTCCTGTTTCTCCTCTGCCTTATCAAGCAGGAGTCTCAAACTTGGACACAATTTCCTCAGGAAAGGTTCTTCCTTGTCCCCATTTAGAATCAACCTCTTGCCTCCTTAAATTCCCTGAGCACTTGCTTACTTTAGACTGAGGTGCTTTTGGTCATCTGATTGGTATTAGCAGTATTTGTATCTGTGTCTCCTCTGTTGATGGCGGGAAGCCATACCTTAATTACCTTTCTATACCCCACTATCCCTGGTATAGTGTTTGCTCTGCTGAGTTGCTTGGGAATAATTCACCCACCACAGAGACATAGGTTCTAAATAATCTAATTGCTGTTGCTAGTGATCTGAGGCTGCAAGGAGGTGAGAATGAGTGTCCTGTGAGAATGAGTGTAATGAAGAAGATATACTCTGTGAAATAATGTCTCATTCTTTGAATAATGGAAAATAATATTGACTGATAAACTTCTCCTGCAGGGAGTTTTTTTCAGCCTAAGCAAAGTGTCAGAGTTTAGGAACAACTACAGTCCAAAGACTTCACTAGATGAGAGGATAGTCCCAGAGATTAAAAAAGGGTGTGTGCTGACTCTGGGGAAGGTCCACCAGGATTACGAGAATGGGGGTTCACTCTTTGGGAGGGAGGAACAAGAAAGAGGACAACATGGGATATGGAGAGCTTCTTTATGGATTAGTTTTGTAGCTCTCAATTCTGTTAAAGACATGCGCATGACACTATGCATCCTTAATTTACTTCCCTGAGACGTGTCATCAACCCAGGGAGTCACCACATCAAGTGTGTGCCCAGGCCCAGGATCAAACTTGCAAACACATACCATCTACTGCCCTTCGCTGAATTTGGATGCTTTTCAAATAACACAGAAGTAACATTAGAAATAAAGTCAACTTGCATGAGTTCATTTTTCTTTATTTTGAAAACCGCTGTGACTGACAAAGCTGCTCATTTTGCATGTCTGACACCTCCCACATTCTCTCACTCACTCAACTAGTGTCTGTGGAGTGAGCGCTCCATGTAAGGCCCAGGGCTAACCCAGGAGATAAACAAGTTTCACAGTCACGGATTCGGGAGTGAGACAATATAATGTTAGATTTCTATAATCAACTTAATTTCTGAGCACCACCCTTCCTGATACAGAAGTCCGGGAACTTTGAAATAAGCTTAGTCAAATGTATGTGTTTCTCAGTCTACTCAAGTTTGTATTTCACTTACTTTCTTGATTACTCTCTCTTTCCTCCCTGGGTTAATTCTGTCAGCCTCCATCCCTGTTGCGGCCACTGAGATGGCTCGAATCCTGTCTTAGTTAGAGCCTAAGTCATCTTTTGCCTAATCCCTTGCAATACCAAAAGGTTGTACTCTCATCTCACCAACACCTCATACGATCCAGGCCTGATCACTTTCCTACCTCACTTCACAGAACGAAGTTGGGACTCTGTAGCATTGCATTTGGCCACATCCCTGCCTGACGGAGGACATGGCCACATCTCCCACCCCGTCCCTTCACAGATTGGAAGTCAGATGTATATTGCTCTTGTCTTTTGCTTTGACTCTGCCGTCTGACTCTTTTCTCCTGTGTTTCTGACTTCACTCCTTGCCGTCTGTTTTATACCAGCTCTTGGTATTGTCAGCTGCAACCTGGTATTAAGGCTTTGCTTCCAGATCACTCCCTTAACTTGACGGTTTGTGTATTAGTCTGCTTGGGCTGCCATAACAAAATACTACAGACCGGTTGGCTTACACCACAGAAATTTGTTTTCTCACAGTTCTGGAGCCTGGAAGGCACAGATCAAGGTGTTTTCAGGGTTGGTTTCTCCTGAGGACCCTCTCATTGGCTTTCGAATGGCTGCCTTCTCAGCATATCCTCAGATGGTCTTTTCTCTGCATGTGAGCCCCTCTGGTTCTCTTGTGTGTCCAAATTGCCTCTTCTTATAAAGACAACAGTCAGACTGGATTAGGGTCTACCCTAAAAGCCTCACTTTAACTTAATCACTTCTTTAATGGCCCTATCTCTAAATATAGTACCATTCTGAGGTACTGGGGGTTAGGGCTTCAATACATAAATTTTGAGGTGACATAATTCAGCCTGTAACAGTTTGTTTTCAAAATTATTGACCCAGGATGATAACCCATTTTTGATTAACCTGTTCATAGCAGCTCAGTAAAAAAGGCCTATATTCTTTCCATTGAAAATGATTCCCAACCCGTGTCTTTATAAAGAGTGCATGCATTATGGTAAATACCTTCCAATTGCATTGAAACAGTATATTTCAATCAGTTAACATTTATAACACACACAAGACATTCACCCCAGATGCGGAATGGTAGAAGATTTTCCCTTTCTTCCAGAGGAATTGATTACTGCCAAAGAAAGAATACCAGATTGACTCGCTATAGTGTACCAAATCCTTTTTTTCTGGAAAATGAATAAAATTAATGAGAATCTGTTTGGAACAATATTCATGCTGTAAAATTGTCGCATGAGTTGGCTGATGTAAAGCAAAAATTAATTTGACACATGATTTTTCAAGGCTAGATTGCAATTGAAAAACGATACTATTTTGGTGGAGAGGGGAGCAGTATTTTTATGTGTGTTTATATTTTCCATTTAGGCTGAGGATTCTAGAGCAAGGAGGCCTTTATATGATGACTCTTTTAAGACGGGTGAAGGACGGAGCTGCTGTTTCTCTTTTAGCACAGCTTGAAGTCCAGCTTGTCCTTTCTGTGTTAGACGAAGTGTCTAGGAAGGGGAGGGGATACTTCAGGAATCACTAATGGTAGGAAACATGATAACGAGAGCCACATTTACCGAGGGAACATTCTCATTAGCCAGCTCGTGACTCGAAAGCAGCAGTCCTTTAATAACTCTTTCTGCTTCTCCGGAGCCACCAGCCCCGGCGCCCCCACCACGTGCATTCTGAAGTTGCTTCACTATCCCCATTTTACCCTTATAGCCTTTAAAAATTCATGACAGGTTTAAATTATATTTTTGTGAAGGCACATTTGATTGAGTGCAGGTGTTCCCATTGCTAAATGCAGGAAACGGGACCTACGTAGCTAAAGCCCTGGGTCATTTTTCTCTAACAGAGCTCTCGCTGTTCCCACTGTCCTTCTGGGTAAAAGACGCTGTCCTGCGAGACCGAGGCCTGGAGAATGGGGGTTTGAGTCAGTGCAGCGGTGTCCCCCTCTCTCACCACAGGAAAAGAGGAACTTTGTATGATTTTGCCTTTGATATCGTAATTGTTAACTTGGGACCTAAAATCATAGGAGGCGCTCTTTCAGTCTCTGAGGTTATAATGTTGTTGTGTTATTTACAATTACAACAGACACAGCCATCAAACAATGTGCTCACGTGAAATCTTCCTCCAAATCTTGTCCCTGTGAAAAATCTACTTTTCCCTCCCACCCTCCCTCTTGTCTGTTTGTGCGTCTCGCAAGGACCCGCAGATGAAGCTTTGCAATATGACGGAAGGACCGTTTCTGTCAGCTCTGTTTCCAAATCCAATAGGAAGGAGTATTTTTCTTTTCTTGCTCTTTCTCCCTGTCTTGTGGTTTTGGCTTTCTGGCTTGGTTTTTCAACAGATCCAAGAGGTTCAGATGAGATGTTCTTTCCTGTCAAACAGGATCCCAGAACCTTTTGAGGTTTCTCAAGGACTTGTCTCCATAAGCTGAAAAGTCTGTTCTCTTTCTTCACTATTGCCAGAAAAGTAATTAGGCCATTTTTCTAATTATAGTAATCGTCCCCAAATGGCATATAACTTCAAATCCAAATGCCATGTAAATTGACCAACAACATTCTGCTGAGAAGCACTTTACCAAGACCGTTTGAACGCAGGAGTTTTACTTTGTGTGGAGGCAAATGTGTTCTCTGTCCCAGTTACAACTGGGTTTTCTTTCTCAGTATCTTGCTCAAGAGGTTACGGTATTTTTTGTGTAAAGGGCAGAGACAGCGATCACTCCTGTCAATGGTGTTTTGTGTAGAGTTGTGTCCCTGGAGGACACATTAAACTCCTTTTGGAAAAAATATTTATTCTCAGTAAAACAGAACAAGATTTAATTGTCCTCATGTTGTTGTATCAACGAAAAATCTCTACAGCTAGAGTGAGGTTCCCTGTGTCATACAACACAGAACTAGATTTTTCCTCCCCTAAGAATAATCCCTTGTAATTAGCCTTCTCTATTTTGCTAACCAAGGGGAAATTAGGTCCTGCTAGTGCATTTTGTGGTCCAAAATATGTTCACAACAGGTAAATTGCTACTTTTGCTTGTTCCACTTGTGAAAAAAAAGTTTCCAAATAATGTTTCCTCTAGAAATTTGATTTTTCTTTGCCTAACCATTCTCTAGGCTCTTCTGGAAGAGGTTTCTGGGATGGGATAAGGACATTAGGGAGAAGTCTCTAGAAAACAGAACTGGCACTGAAATAATGAAGAGTAAGGATTGATTGCTCTGGGAAATGACGGAGTTACCGTGATTGAAAAGGAGGAATAAAACTAGGAATTTAAGAAAATGAAAATAGAATCAGCATTAAGGTGGAGTAGGATATGCCACAGTTACTGAGTGGTTTATGGATGATGCTTAACTTCGTGGCACTAACCAAGACTACTTTATTTCTTCAGAATAGTACCATCAAGCTATTAAAACCTGGGTATTTATGAGCAGAAGAGAACGTATGAAGTGAGTCTTCTGAAGTGTTAGAACTTTCTGATCATATTCTAATTTACTAAGTGGCCCCAGGCTCTGCTATGCAGAAGAATGACTTGAGATGTTTGTGAAAAGTGCAAATTCCTAGGTTATTTTTCCAGAAATTATATTTGGCAGGGCTGATGGTGCCTTGGAATCTGCGCTTTAGCAAGCTTCCTAGGTCATTCTGATGAGTTGGTTCTTAGCCAACGCTGTTCTCTATTGCTCTGGGGATTTTAAAGGACACAAGTTGGCAGATCAGCTCAGAGCCCAATATGGAGCCAGGACTACCTAGTGAAGTCAAATAAGTGAATAACACCTTTTAGGCATGCTATAGAATGTCTTAATATTGAGGGGACGCAGAAAGAATAATAGTGTGTCATAGTCAGGTGAGGTGAATTAGAAAGTTTTTTTTTTTTTTTTTTTTTTTTTTTTTAGCTTTCTAAAAGCACTTTTAGGGTGGAATGATGGCCTGCTAAAATGAAAATTAGATTGTTGAGAGTGAGAGCCAAGCTTATTTTAAAGGGCATGATTATTTAGATTTTGAGTAGGGAATAGTGTTAATAAAACGAAGTGGAGCTGTAAATCGCTCTTTAGGGAACAGGATACAAAAATGTACACTTGAGAAAAGGGTAACATTTTACAATTGGGACAGGTCTTAAGCCCCATTGTTTAGAGACGTTAAAAAAGGTTAGAACGTGTACTTGCCCTTTCTAAAAGAAAGGGGACATTTTTTGAAAATAAAATCTATACTAATGATTATTATTTCTGTGGGTCATTAACACACTATACACATTTCTTAGGCTGTAATCTGAATTCTATTGTATGTCCCTTGTGATTTCTAGCTAATCTCTCTTCTGGATTATATATCTGAAGAGCCTTAAAAAGCCAAAGTGAACAAGAATGCTCTTTCCTGTGACCTATGGAGTCTAAATTTCTTGATTGCCTAGAGGTAAAAATTAGGGAAAAGAAATCTTGAATTTATTTAAATTTGAAATATAATTTTGCATAAAAAATAACTTTATAACCAACATTTTTTGTGGTCACAATCTGTTTGTGGTCACACGCAGCAAATTCCTTTCCAATAGAAACTTTTTGATGAAGATTCCATTATTGGAAATACTTTCATGTTCAGAAGCACCCTCATGAGAAGCCAATTTTTATTTTTTTATTTTTTAAAATTTTTTTGAAAGAGATTTTTATTTCAAAGCAGAATATTTGCCATAAATTTAGTTCTAAAATATGATTACTGTCATAGTGTGTTATTACACATTTTTTAAAAAGGAGAGTATCAGAGCGCCTCAGATA
The DNA here is from genome assembly GCA_004363605.1 of Indri indri. NCBI lineage: Eukaryota > Metazoa > Chordata > Mammalia > Primates > Indriidae > Indri > Indri indri. The sequence continues at coordinate 1,064 of RJWJ010033920.1, read as the reverse complement.
ATGGCATAATTGACCTTGACTTTCCCACATGTGAGGAATGACAATCCCTGTTATGAGCCATTAAGGCAACATCTATAAAACTCTTTGAAATCCTCAGATGAAAAGATTTATGTGTTATTTAGTGTTATTTACATCATTTACTAGGCATCAGAATGCTGCAATTTGATTTTTGCAAATCTTCATAATTATATCTTTACATGTAAACTTGCCCTAAAAGTGAGAAGCCAATTTTTAAACGGGTATATAACCTCATAATAGAAATGCTCCTGAATTCTAGGAACCTACTTCTTCCAATAATCCCCCAATTCCCTGCTAATCATAGCCTTATTAATCATTAGAATAGTCCAGTGAGACTGGTTGTTTTTTAATAGCATAATTATAATTTCTAAAGGGACAAAAGGGATACGAATATAAAAAGATTTTAGCCTTATATTTGTGGAAAGTTTGCCTCAACTCTACTGGATTAATCCTTAAATAACCTCAAAGAGCACTAAGGCAGTATAGTAGGTGGAATAATGGCCAAGTTGAGATATCCATCCTAATTCATGGAACCTGTAAATGTTACCTTATAAGCAAAAAGGGGTTTTGAGGGGAGATTATCCTGAGTTATCTGGATATTCCTAATTCTAAGTATCTTTATAAGAGAGAGGCAGAGGGAGATTTGATACACACGGAAGAGGAGGTGATGTGACCACAGAAGCAGAAACTGGGGTGATGTGGCCACAAATCAAGGAATGCCAACAGCCACCACAAACTGGAAGAGACAGGAACAAATTCTCCCCCAGACCCTCTACAGGGAACATGGCCCTGTGGACAATTTTATTTTGACTCAGTGAAACTGATTTCAGACTTCTGGTCTCCTGAATTGAGAGAGAATACCTTTCTGTTGTCTTAAGATTTCAAGTTTGTGGTAATCAGTTACGGCAGCCCTGGGAAACTAATTCGGGCAGTGAGTTGCTCCCAAACACCCTTCTTTTCACAAGTACCCTGGTTTGCGGCACAACAGTCATCTGAGAAACTTCTTTAAAAATTTGGATTTCTGTGCCTCATCACAGATCTAGACA
>RJWJ010033919.1:0-17587 GCA_004363605.1 Indri indri | reverse complement strand
AGTGGGAGGAGGGCTGGGAAGGAACTCAGGAGAAAGAACAGGTTGGGGCAGAAGGGAAAGAGGAGAATGGAGTGGAGAAGGCACCACAGTGAAATGCTCCAAGGGCCTGGGAAGGCATCCTGGATTTTCCCACAGCAAGAGAAATGGCCCAGTGACAGAAGGACATCAGGAGAAAGAGGCCAGATTGGCCTTAAGTCAAAGGCAGTGAGGGGACACACAAAGGCTTCAGGACCACGGCTCTGTGAGTAAGGTCCGGCCCAGTAGGGCCTAGAGCAAGAGACTTTTCTCCAGGCTGCCATTCCCTTGTCTGCACAGTGAACAGGTAACAGCCCTCCCAGCTCAGGAGCTGTCGTGCTGAGTGAATGAGATAATGCAGTGGTAGGGGGGCGCATTATCTGGCTGTTGTGAACTTATTATAACTGATGGTCTCTATTTTAAATATTTGGCCAGAAGGAGCTCAGAACAGAGGAGGGAGATTATTGGGTCCAAGCCTAGAGCTTTAGGAGAGATCTGGGGGTCCTGGGATAGCAGTCAGGATTACGAGATGTAGGGGTGGAGTGGTTCCCTCAGGGTCAGCAGCAAAGCCTGTCGCAGGTGTTTCAGATCCTGAGACCGCAGAGGTCAGAGAGGGAACAGCAGCACTGACTGAGACTGAACTTCCTGCCAGCCAGTGTTTGGGGGTCAGCAGTAGAGGTAAAGTCCCATTTATTTTAACTTAAAGAGAATAAAACAGTGTGAATGCCTTGCACACCTAAATTTGTGGAGTAAGACTCACACTTTTGTACCTGCTGTCCCAACACAGGGTGTTACTGTGTGTAAAAAGGGAAAAAAATAAATACAGAAATGATGAACTTCAGGGAGGAGAAATAACATTTCAATTTGAGTTTCATATAAGAAAACGTAAGAAAGGCAAATACAAATACAAGTAACTATGTGGCCCACTTACCTCTCTGTTTCGTATGTGATCCTTGGGGCCTCTGGTTTGGAAAGTCAGGGCTTTGGAGGAACAAAATGTTCTCTCATTAGAGCAAGAGGCTGGGCTCCAAACTGTCCCCTGTTCACAGAAAGGGGCTGACATTCCTCAGCTTACAGGCTCACCTGGGAAATCTCCGCCACCCATCTGTGCTGGGCTCACCCTGCCAAGGCTACGTTAATTATTTCATGACCCTGGGGTACACACCCCCCAAACCATCCAGGCTCTCAGGGAAGGGTCTGAGCCTAGGAGTGCAAAGGACAAGGTATCAAAGTGAAACCCCGAAAGCTGGCTGGATGACGGAAGACAGCTGGGGATGAGAGAGATGATTGAGTGTAAAAGAAGCTGAAAATGGTGCTACTTTTTCTGTGGGGAAGGAGGAAACCACAGCGTGGAGGGAGAGGAGCGGGTAAGGACAAAGGAGAGGTTACTTCCCACGGGGAGTGGGGGCAGAAGGACTGTGGGTAAAGAACAGACCTCACATGGGGCCTGAGAGGCCAGATAGACCCGAACATGACCTTGGTAACAGGCATCCTTCATGGAGCAGCCTCTAGGGACTAAGGGAACACCAGACCCAGAAGCTTTGTCTTAGGAGGTCACCTCTATTGGATGGTTTTCAGGTTGTGCTTCTTGGAGCCCTGGGGCCCCCTGCAGGTGCGCCAGGGCTCTCTGTGAAGGTTGGGGAGAAGGGGCCAGGACAAGCTGTGGGCTGGGCCGGGTCGGGGTAAGAGGGTAGAAGGAGCTCCTGGCCTTCCAATTTGCTTCAACAAGGCTGCTGCCATCTTCTCTTTTTGGTATATTGGGATTGTTAATACATTTTATCTGAGAAACCAAGAGCCCCCCTTTTTTTAAGAAAAATACTTTAAAGTAGTCTGGTGACAGGGACATCTGATAAAACCCAGGAAAAGGTCTTTCTCTTCAGCTATTTCTGGTGGCTGGCGAGCTGACACTCAGTAGGAAATAGGAGTGTCCCCTGCTGCTGCGTTCAGCTCGGGGAACACCGCTCAGGGCACAGGTGATGCCGTGCAGCTGGAAAGGACCCTGGGGCTGCTGGCTCTTCTCAAAAGCAAGTCCAGATTTCCCACTGGACAGAAAGAAAGAAATGATGTCAGTGAGGTGGGCACGACTTCCCAGGCTGAGCCTTTGCTACTGCTTTGGGGAACTCGCAAAGCTCTCACCTGCTAGACATACTTCCTCGAGTGCCCTGTGCCAATTTCTCCAGGCTCATCCCACTCTTCCTTCCTTGCACTTGACACTGAAGTAGCACCAAACTGCTGATAGTAATTTACTTGTTTATTTGCTTCTGATCTCTCTAGCTGGAATTCCTTTTTCTCCTCTCTGTTCTCCTGAGAAAAAACAGCTTATCCCAGCCCAGACCTTGCGTCATTCCAAAAGCTTTCCATTTTCCTTTGTATAAAGTTCATCTTTTTCTCTTGGCGCCTGGCTTCCCTGTCTTGTACTAAATCCTATTTTGCATTTATTGCCCAACTACCAAGAGGAATCCCTATATTCCTTAAAATCTAGGTGTGACTAATGTAGCATCACATTCCAGGACCTATGGAAAGCTAAAGCCATTCCCAGGATGTTTGCTGATTCTTGAGGGCAGGGAGGGAGACGTGAATTGTGATATTACAGTGACTCTAGCTTCAGGCTTCAACATCTCCTTAATTTATGCCATTTGTGTATATTCTAGTTACCTTGCACATGAAATTTCCAGTTTAAAGACATTAACCCAAGTTTAGAAGTTATCCTTCCCTGCTTTCCAAAAGATATAAGATATGAAATTCTAGAAAAGACAAATTTAATCTACAAAGGGAGAAAGCAGGTCACTGGTTGTCTAGGGCCCGGGATGGCAGGGATTTTCTGGGAAGAGTTATAAAAAGATTTTTTGGGGGGAAATGATTTTTATCTTGATAGTGGTAATGGTTATACAGGCATATACAGTTATCAAAATTTATCAATACAAACACTTAGAATGGATGCATTTTGTTGCCAGTGAGTTATACCTCAATAAAATAGATTTTTTTGTTTTTAAAAACCAACTGTTGCAGAGAGGCTTCCCTGACCTCCCAGACAGATTTAAGCCCTCCTACCTTAGAACTTCCATTGGTCCCTACATGTCTACTACAGGATGAATCACACTGCTGTGATTATCTGTTTAGCTGTCTGTCTCCCACAGAGAGCCTCTAGAAGTCAAAATGTATCCCATTCAACCATTATAACCACAGAGCTGGTGCAGTGCCCAGTACATAGTAGATACTCTGCATGAGTGAAGAGAAGAAAGACTGAAACACATTCATGACATTGTCCTGAGAGCCTCTGAAAGTTGAGAGCATCAGAATGGAAGGAAAACATAGACAGTCTGAGCCTAGCTGCTCTCCTAGGAACTAGGCACCATCTCCAATCTTCTCTTGTATCTCTCTGGATATTCCAATTCAGAGAGTGCTTGTGTGCATATGTGAGCCCACGAGTTTGTGTGTATGTGCATTCTTTTGCATTAAGTATCGATGTTCTTGAATGTCTATAAATAAAATATAATTTTAAGAGTGTCCCTGATGCTTCCCTACAATTATTCCAAGTGTCAAGATAGGCTCCAAAGTACTTCCAGTGTTTTTGGTTTTATAGTCTCTGCTAGAACTGCCTTGTCTGGTCAAGGAGAGGATGCTGGACACAAAGAAAGATTGCAGGATTCATCCTCAGGTTCGGCCCTCCAAGAGACTTCCACAGGCCCATACAGGGCTGGGAAAAGAAATGGGAATAGGGAAGCAGCAAGAGCGTCTGATGTGCCTTTATAACCCGAGTCCATGATGGCAATTTTGGCTTCAGTTTGCTTGTCCAAAGGCAATTTCTCCTGGCAGAGCCTAGGCCCACAGGTGTCACCTGATGGCCTGATAGTCTCTGAACTTACAGCCTGAGAACTTCAAGACACTGAGTGAGGGAGTTGTGGCAAAATAGGAGATTTCCATATTAATTTAAAGGTAAAACCTGAAGTGTTAAAAAATATGTCTCTGGGACAAGTTGGGAAATGTTGAGCTGGGGAGCGGGTGGAGCAGAGGAAGAGGACTGTATCCATCGGGTGCAGGCAGGAAAAGAGAAATTGTGCTAGGTGCTTCAACAGAGGGATTTAACACAGGGGCTTGGTTACGCTAATGTTGAAAGGCTTAAAGGGCAAAAGAAGGATGCTGAAGCAATCCAGATATCACTAACTGCAGGAAGCAGCTGCCACTCCTAGGCTTGTGCACAACAGGAGGAGGTGGAATGATCAGAGACAAGGAACATGGAGCAGAAACCCCTCTGTGACAAGTCCTCAGTCATCTGGGGCAGAGGCACCTCAAGGCCTGACCTTGGACTTCTGAGGGGGAGGAAGGCAGCTGATGCTCAGACACCAAAGTGGCCTGTCTGTGGCTGGCTGGTGCTGGTACCTGAACTGCCATACCTAGGAGGACCCAATGAGGCTGGACACTGAGGTTATGGCTGTCTTTTTCTGCTGGAGAGAAGCTGACAGAAATGGAGATGAGGAAATGTCTCTCTCCTCATGTCTCCTTTGCCCACACCCTAGTGCCTCCTGGCAGCAGAATGTAGTGGCAAGACAGCAGGCCAGGGGACCCTGGGGAGTGGCTTGTCCAGCCCCCAGCATTGCAGAGCTGCACCTGGAAGGGTGAGCTCATAGCTGAAAGGCAGCAGGTAAGAAACCAGCACAGGCACCTTCAGCTGAGGTGAGGGGTTGCTGATCCCCATGGAATGAAGTTGCTTGTAAGAATTACGAGGAAGAGCCAGGGAAGTCCCTGCTGTTCAGCTGCCAGAGAGAGCAATGTCAAGCATCTGGCCGTTCTCCCAGAGCTCCACAGGAGTCACCACAGCCGGCCCCTGATCTGGGCTTCAGCTCTGCAAACTCAAACTCCAGTTTGTCAGTTCACCCTGGGTGATCTGGGCCACACCAGCCGTGCTGCCTGGAGATGACCCCGGGAAATGGTCACTACTGCGCAGTATGGGAGGGGGCTCTAGCAACAGGATCAGGTACGTTGCGAACCAACTCACAGCCCTGGATCCCGGCAGGCACATTCTGGCACAGTCAGACTCTCGGATTTGTCATTTCCTGGGCTCTACCACATCGAGATCTTTACGTATTACTATTTATCTTTCTTGATCACATTCTGGTGTTGGAGGGATATGGAGGACACTCTGGTCTGTGTGCAATTGCAAGCTAACTCATGGGGTGCTGCGGAGGACATCTGGTTTTTGTTTTTTGGGTTTTTTTTTTTGTTGTTGTTGTTGTTCTTTCTATCCCTTATCCCTTTTTTCTATTAGCAAACTGACTCCCTCCGTCCTTCTCTTCCTTCTTTCCTCCCTCTCCTTCCCCACCTCCCCACTCTTTTTCAGGTGGTATTGACGAGTCTCAGTACTCTGGCTTCCTCTGGCCACAAGGCTGGGCATGGTCCCCATTTCCCTGACCACAGGGCTCGAGTCAATGGTGGGACTGTGAGACCCAGCAGCACCTGTTGGTCTCCCTCCCTGGAGTTGTATGCAGAGAAGGACTCCCTCCTTCCTCCAGGGTTCCCACCCTGGCATGATGAAAGCCTGGGTCTGTCTATGAACACAGAGACCTTGGAGGTGAGGGGAAGCCAGGGTGAAGAGCAGAGCTGAGCCTTAAGAGGAAGGAATGCTGATGCTATACTTGGAGTCTCTGAGTCCACTCCACCCCATTCTTCCCAGTTATGGGAACCAACCTAGTCCCCATCTTCCTTCACCTCACTTGAGCTGACAAATCACGTTCAACTAATGGCAAGGGGGTGACATTTAATGACCCTGTCTTTAAGTTCTGGAAATGATTCTCATTTGGTGTCAATACTCCTCTATGAGTGAACACATATCTATTTTTGAGAAATCAATACACATTTGTATGCCAAGTCCAGATTTTGAACTTTTCTTTTAACATCAGATATGGATTTTGGCCACACTAAGCAATGAAGCTAAGATGTAATCACTTGTGTTTGCTTTCGTTTATGCCTGAAGTCGTTTCATGGAGGGCATCTGAATAAAGCAATCTTTCTGGGCCTGTTTTCTCATCACCCTTAGATATCACTACTGAACTCCCTGTGGGTTGCGCTGGCTGCTCTCACATTCCTACCAGCTTGCGGACATCTGCCAATCACAGTTCACTGGACACAGAAGTGAGGCTGGGAGAATCTCCCTATGCACACCAATCCAGAGTGGGAGGCCATGGAGCCAGCAGAGGAGGAGCAGAGCACAGCTAAGAGGTAACAGGTCTTGGCAGAGCAAAGAGCAGGTGTAGAGATGTGGAGCTAAGAAAGACCTTCAAGGAATGGAGAGACTCTCAGTTTGGCTGAAGTTTTCAGCATGAGGGCACAGAGATGAGGCTACAGTGGTTCATTCTTCCCTGTTCAAATAAGCTTCCTGGTGCCAAGCTTGGGAAGCTGGCAGCTTCTCTTGTCTGTGTGTCCACTGTGGGGACACAGGGAACCCTACTCATGAGCAGAGCCACATAGGGAATAAAACCTTTGATGTCTTTAATTCAGCACTATCTAGTTGATAGCCTCAGTTCTCTCTTCCTGTGGAAAAGCTGACTGGTTCACCTATTTGAAAGGAGTGCTGAAGACAGGGGAGGGTAAAAGATGTTGCCAGGGAAGCTGGAGGAAGTTAGGGAAAGTCTAGGGCCAGTTTCTGGTGAAAAACATTCCCCACTTTTGGCAATAAAGAAGAAAATTAAATGAGGGTGTCAAAATCGTGAGCTGAAGTGCCCAGAGGTCAAGGTCCAGTGCTTCCTTGTGAATGTGGGCTTCAGATTAGACATTCTTGGCCTCAGATCCCGGCTCTCCCTCAGATTGGGTTGGGGGCTCTGGGCAACTATCTTAATCTCTGAGCTTTCAGTTCATGGAGAGAGGGGACTATGTGGAGATTAGAGAATGAAGTGTAGTACCCGATACACAGTAGGTGTTCAATAAGTGACTGATATGACTATCTTTGTATGTTATAGATAGTATCGGATTGTCATCAGGATTAAATGATTTCACGCACATAAAGTGATTGTTCCATAAGATGCGTGCATGTCAACAATTACTACTATTGTTATTGCTGTTATCAGAGACAGCGTCACATGGAGAATTCTTGAAGCCTCCGTTCTTACTATGGAAAGATCGAGACAGGAATCAGACTTTGGCACATAGACCAAAGGAGAGGTGACATATAGGGTCATCACATGTGCCAACTGACCAGTTGGCAGTGTCTGAAATGCATTTCAAGTACTATTCCAAGGCATATCTAGCTCAGCAGGAAAGAGTACTCTATGATCAATTAGTGATGTCTGTTCTGGGTGGTAAAGGAGGTCATACCAGCATGCATGCTATGGATTTGCCTTCTTTAGACCGAAGTGTCGTTCTAGGCAGTCCATCTGGTAGCCTGTAACAAAGGGCCAGGTCTGACCTTGTCCACTTGTGCCAATTTCCACTTGCTCCATGTTTTACTCCCAGCACATAGTTGAGACATGGCCAGGGCCCAAACTCAGCTGCCTGTTCCTCAGGAAACTTTGGCTGGCATAAATGGAGACCTGTAAATCCACCATGTGGATGACACAGGCTGTGTGCCCAGCTCAGGCTCTGTGAGCAACAGGACAGGAGGGAGTTGCTTAGTGACATGACACAAAGGGTGCCTTTGATTCATCACCCAGCCTCAGCCCCAAGCCCGTGGCCGGCAGCTAGTACCGGCTGCAAATGGGCAATAGAACTCCTTTACAAATGTCACTTTGCTGTAAAATGTAAATGTTTAACATTTAGACACGAACACTGACTCCTAAAATGCCTAGTGCTGGGTGCCTTTTTTTTCATTCTCTTGGGGGAATCTTTGTCCTCCCGTGGTGAGAGATTCCACTGCATGATTTACACCCTTGTGCTTGTTAAATTGCTGGCATGTCTTGCCCCAGATAGGGCAGCAAAGGAGCAGAGATTTGCAGGGGACTTTATACCTTGCCTGCTAATGCAGAGTATTAAATATACAGTGCAATTCCATCCCCAGCCACTGCTCAGAGGTGCTATGAACCCTGAACGTAGGAGATTTCATTTTATTTCCAATTATCCTGGACTTCAAAATATAAGATTGTGTCATTGAAGGTCAAGAAAGACCAAAAACAGCAATAAAAAATATTCACTGGGAGTGTTCTCCTTTAGACTGGCTCATCAGCTAATTCTACCTCATGGGTTTGGGTCAAAGAGGCTCCAGGTAAATCAGGGTGTGAGTGATTGTTCTTGAAGCTGAATTCCTTTTCTCCTAAGACATTGCTAATGAGGGTGAGCCCAGTAGCCACTCTGGGCCTCCTGATGACTGGCCTTTGGATAAAGGTGGGCCTAGCAGAAAAAGCAAGTCAAACTGGTGAGATCTAGGAATACAATTAGGTTACAGGAATGGCTGGGCATAGGCGTAGGAGGATCCAGACAGCAGTTTCACTTAACTTGTGTTTCCTTTGGAGCATGTTGTTTGTTGAATTTTTCTTTGCATCTCCCTGCTTGGAGTCTCCCACAGTCTTGATCACAGTGGGCACTTAATACCTATCCGTTTAATTGATTAAATCTGTAATGAGCCACAGGCAAAACCAGCATTGGCCAAAGAGATTAGGTCTGATGTTCCAGTGAATGAAGTTTACAACCGAGTCTCCTTAACCTCTCCGTACGTGATTTTATGTTATTCCTGTCATATTCTTCGGAAGTAACTAGGTAGAGGTGATTAGTCTTAATTTACTAATAAGAAACAGAGGCTCAGACAGGTTACAGAGTTTTCTTGTGATCACATTGAGTCAGTATAAAGCCAAGATGAAAATTCTGCTTCTCAATTCCCAGTTTCAATTATTATTATTATTATTTTTACAGTTCACCACATTGAATGTTCACACCCTGTGCCATGAACCCAGGTGAGGCACCTGCGATTATCCAGGCCAGGACTAGGGCGAGGCAAGTGAGGAGCTCAGGGCATTTGCAAAGCCCTGAGAGTGGGGGCTCCTTACATGGTGCCTTGCCTGCCACACCTTTATCCCAGCCCTGGGCATCTTACATGTGAAACATGAATGAATGGGTAGTGCTCAAGAAAAGAAGTCTGCATGTGAGCTCAAAAGACTTTATTTTCTCCAGGCCCAGTAGCTGGAAGTCAGGGCTCTCTTAGAACAGAAAGTTGGTGAGAAATTGCTTTTTCAGGGAAGTCAAAAGAGCAAAGAAACATGTGCGCATTTAAACACCAACACAGGCTGAGTCCAGGGTGCTCTTTTCCCACCCTCGCCCAACAGGGTACCCGATGACACCTGCCAGTAGCTCTTGGTGAAATGGGCCCCCGCAGAAAGTGGAGGGGGTTGGAGGTCTGGGTGGTTTCTGCATGACTGATCAGTGTGGCTTGCTACCACCCAGGGTCCTTATATTAAGACACTTTTGTGCACAGTGTGTTAGAAACCCGACTCAAACTCTCTGAGACACAAATGGGAATGTATTAGATGAGTACTGACATATGTAACTAAGGGAGAAAGGGTCCTCAGAAGTCATCAGAATTAGGGACCAAAATGACTCAAGGAGTTTTCTTCATCTCTGACCTCCACTTCTTTCCCTTCATTCGTGATAAAGGGATTTCCTCAGCAATGAGAGAAATAGAGTCACTAAAAGTTCTCAAGCCTCATGTCCTGGATCCCGCCATCACTGAAGGAGTGATCAATGTTCTTCCCCTACTTCCAGTATAAAAATTTCTAGGGAAAGACTCTGATTGGCCTAGTATGGCAGATGCTCACCCTGGACATATTAGTGGGCTTAAAGTCACAGTCATTAGAACCAATAAGGCATCTGGGGCCACCTCTGTATATGCAAACCCTCACCAAGAGTGGAGACCTTGTGAGCTGGGCAACCAAGCCAACCCCACTGTTTCCTCCAGCTGCATCCATGAGCAGCAATGGTGCAATGTTAGACTCTGCTTTGTAGCGGTTGGCCCAGCAAGGCCTGCAGAGCCAAAGCAGGGGGAGGGGGCTATGTACAGGGAGCCCACATTTTGTACAGTCTCTTCTGGGAGCTTCTATATCTTTCCTCTGGATCTCTAGAAGTCACCTGATCACTTCCATGGGAACTGGTCTGCTGAGTCAAGCACACTCATCAAACAGCCGTAGCAACCCTTCTCGTGGAATCCAAGATTCTTCATTGGAGAAATAATATTCTGGAGCTCTTAGAGCTTTTGCTGACCTATTTCTAGGAATGATGTTGTGAAATTCAGCAACTCTCATGGGAATTTCTTGGCTCTAACACCTAGCACCTGCTGAGGCTGTCCCCTAGAGCTTTCCATCTCCCCAACAAAGTGATAGTACTAGTCTTTTTTTTTTTGGAGACAGAGTCTCACTCTGTTGCCCAGGTGAGTGCCATGGCATCAGCCTAGCTCACAGCAACCTTGAACTCCTGGTCTCAAGCAATCCTCCTGCCTCAGCCTCTTGAGTAGCTGGGACTACAGGCATGTGCCACCATGCCTAGCTAATTTTTTCTATATATATTTTTAGTTGTCCAGCTGATTTCTTTCTATTTTTTTAGTAGAGATGGGGTCTTGCTCTTGCTCAGGCTGATCTTGAACTCCTGAGCTCAAATGATCTGCCCCCCTTGGCCTCCCAGAGTGCTAGGATTACAGGCATGAGCCACTGTGCCTGGCCCGACAATGCTAGTCTTGGTGTCAATAAAATCCTTCATTCACTGAGCTAAAGTTCTCTATGCTGTTTTCAAGGAAAATGACAACCTGGAGCAAACCAGTAGTTCCACAGGGCACTCCAAGTCATATTCCTACTGTTTCTTATCTTGGTTAAATTTTCATTAAAACCAGAAGGTCACAGAAAGTAGAAATATATTCTCCAAAGTTGGGTTCCTAGAATTCAGTGAGTGGAAAGGCATAAGTTCCTCTTTTGAGGCATTTGTTCAATGAATCCAAAGAAAGAATATTAGAAGTAGTAAAATTTGTTGACAGTAGTATAGGTTTATTTTTTAAAGTTATTTAAATTTTAAAAGCAGGAATATTTGTAAGCAAACTTGAGTAAAAGAGATATTCACTTATAATTCCTCCACAATAACATTGTTTTGGTTTGGCTCCACTGGTTTTCATATAAACAGTTGTATGTAGCATATATGTGGTCCACATGATAATGGGCATGAACTGATTATACTATTATGCCAATGAGCTCCTACTACCAAGATGTTTATGGTATTACACAAAATGTGTAATGGAAAGCCAAGTCCAGGTTGAATCTTAATAAGGAAGTTATACTTCTTATCAAAGGGAGTTTAGATATTTCCTCCCTCTGGGAACACTTACGGAGGCCAAGGGGAATATGGATGCATGAACAATGCCTGGAGCACAGAGAAAAATGCCATTCTTAGGATTGACAAACAGAATAGGCACCCACCATTTTATAGATCATCTTGTAGGGAAACCGTATCTTCCAGGTAAATCACCTGTTTTTTACAGACTCCACTTTGAAAATGTCTCAAGCAAAGACTAGAACTTTCTCTAATAAGATAGAAGGGACCCTGAAGAACCAGGCATTTCTGCTCAGGCAGTGTGGGATGGATGGGAGAGGAGCTACAAAACATGAAACAAGCAGCACTTAGATGGGGCCGGACAGACTCTGTTCCATTACACCCATGAAGGTTTTGAGGAGGAATTGGAAACTTACAGCTTTGTAGTACGTACGTATCCCTCATAAGCAATTTTACGCTTTAGAGTTTCAACAATTCCTTTCATAATCTTAAAATCCTTTGCTGCTAAATTAACCACGGTGATCTTGGTCAAATTATTTCACTTCCTTTGGTGTTTATATATGGAAAGGATGGAGATTTATGGTTCTTTCTAGATCTAAAATGCTTTGATCTCAGGGGTGTATCAGCAGGGCTGCCTTGTTGCACAATTCCAGGACATCGATACTATCAGAGGTTCCTAGAGTCATACAGTGCACTGCCAAGCAGACACACGCAGAGGCCCTGAGTATTTGGCCTTTCCTTCATAAAAGTCCTACCCTGTGATGTCCATCACATTGCTTGTACATCTGGGTTTTATTGCAGATTGACGAAATCTCTGGCACAACAAATACCTGCTCAGGGTTAAGTTACTGATGTGTTTTTTCCAGGCCCTACCTGCCTTCACTGTTTCTTGCAGCTCACTAATCACGTTTTTCCAGAGGAGGATTTCTGAGGCCTCACCCGGTGTCCTCCCATCCTCCCACCTCCCACCCTCTCCTTAAATTTACCAATGTTCCAGGAAAAGCCACAGGAACCATGAGGACCTAAAGCAATACCTTTTAAACTTGAGGAAATGTCCGGAGATATCTTTGAAATACAAATTCATAGGCCTCTAAGCCAGAGATTCCGATGCAATAGGTCTGAAGCGTGGCCTCAGAAATTGCATTTCTACCAAGCTGTCAGTTGAGGCTGCTGCTGCTGCTGCATTTTTGGTGGAAGTGGTCTAAGGCAATCTCAATCAGCGAAAAGTGACCTTTTGAATTCAATTTCTGCTTCTTCTATTTCCAACTGGTTTCCTCTCCCACTTGGCCTCCAGGTTAGCTATGTATGTAAAATGTCTCTACCGTGCAGGGAAAGTGGGATCACAGACATTTTCCCTGATCCTGAGGTCAACATTGCCTAACGACTTCAGCAAACATAAATGCGTACAATGGCATCCCACCCACGCACATCTGGAGGGGGCCACCCTGGTGGCTGCAGTCCAGCCATCCAGCTGCCAGTGCTCTCAGCTAATGGCTCCTGTTGGAGCAGCTTCCTGAGGTTCCTGTTAATCCTCCTATTTGAAAAGAACCAAAGCCCCCAGAACAGCAGTTTTAAAGCTGGCTTCTGGCTTTATTAAGTCAGACTTTGCAAGGGAGATGGAGGCAGAAATGGCTCTGGAGGAAGAGAGCCAATATCCACAGGTAATCCCAAATTGATCTCTTTCTCTGTCTCTGCTGGAACACCCACTTTTCTTTCCTATGGCTGTTCTGAGTCTATTCCAAATACCACCAGAGCAAATATTGATCCCTTTCTAGCCTGCACTGGGGCTGGGAAATTTCCTTACTTGGGAGAAATCAGGTGCAGTAACTGCTATGGATTGCCTGGCCTGTGTTCATGTCCACCCCATGCCCTTCCTCCCAGGGGATGCCAATTTCATTTATATTTCCACTCTCTTCCATTCAGTCTTGCTTCAAGAGAGGCTGGCTCCACTCTCAGACCCAGTCCTGGTTGTTCTAGGCCAATCCTGGTGGTCTTATTTCCCACAGTAGTGATGGGTTTAGGTATGAGCCTATGACACCGTTCTGGCTATTGAGACTTGACGGGGGTCTGCCGGGGGGCTTCTGAGGAAGGTTTTCTCTCCTTACAGAGATGCATAGGAAGAGACATAGAGGAAGAGATCTATTCTTCCTTTGCATGTTGACATGTACAGTGTGATACCCAGACATTCTTTAATTGTCTTGTGACCATGAGAGAAGCTGGTCTGAGAACAAAGCTGGCATACTGAAGATGGAAGAATACCAGAATGGAAGAACTTCAGGCCATGAACTACTGAATACCCCTACCTCAGACTTCCCCTTAGATAACATACACAATTTATTGGTTAAGTCACTTAGAATTAGTGATTTCTGCCACTTGTAGCTGAAGGAAATAAATACATATATTTGCTAACTCATGAGAAAACAAGATAAAACCAAAAAATCATACAGCCACAGGTAAGAGCTTTATAGGGTTCAGGTGTCTGATTCAAACTCTAAAGGCAGACTTATGGCACAATTCACAGGACATCTAATTCTCCTTGTCATCCCTCAGCCATTCCGACCACAGACCCAGGAAGAGACAGGTTGGTGCAATGCCAGTCTGTGGGCATCTCAGCTCCTCCTAGATCCAGCTTTCTGCCCCTTGTTCATTGCACACTGCCACGTGGCCATAGGTTTTGCTCCAAGGGTGTCTATTCCAGCCTTCACGGGCCCTGCCTGGCTCCTGCACCCTGAAGGTGGGTGGCGCATGCATCTCTGGCTCCTAAAGATTCCTCTCCCTGGACTTCAGGTCAGCTGCCCTGACTCTGAAGAAAGCACATTTGTTGTTCTGAAAAGTCTCTCTAAGCATCTGAGGACTTGATGTGACCTGTTACTTTTTTTTCATATTCACATTGGCTGAAGCATATATTAAAAAAGCAACAGACCCTCTTTCCCAATGAAAATCAAACACAGATCATCCAAAGTAGCCCCTGGATGTGGGGTTGAATCTCCACGTGTGGAGGAATGCCTCACATCTCTGACTCGGGTCACCAGAGAGGCACCTTTCTCACCACCCTGGCTGCCAACACCACACTGGAAGGTGTGGCTCTCCTTCTAATGAAGACAGGACCTTCTCTAATTATCCAAGCCTCTGTAAAATTGGGCCAGAACATTTGAGCTGCTTGTTCTGAAGACTGAAAGATAGCAAAAAAGGAAACAGAAAATAACATGACACTGGAAAACCAGTTTGTATGCCATAGTTTGCTCATCTTCAGGGTTCCTGCCCTTGAAGTCTTTGTAGATCAGTTTAAGACATATATGTACACTCAAAATTATAGTATTGGGATTTACAGATAGAGTCATGAACTGAACCAAGGGAATTTGGTTGTTGTTGTTGTTTTCCAGTAGTCTAAACCTCAGTCAGTAGTGGACACAATACGAGTGTCCAATAAATACATGTGCAATAAATACATAACTGAACCATCAACAGAGAGCAGAAGGGGGCTTTGATTGAAGCTTCAACCTTAAAAATATTTCTGAATCAAGGTGCAATAGGATTATGTGCAAAAAGGAACAGAAAGAAAGGAGTATGAGCTGCTTACGGGTAAAAACTACACTGATGTATAGAAGGCAATTAAGGTTTGGAAGGGAAAAAATAAATCTTTATGGTTTGTTTATTTATTTATTTATTTATTTATTTGCAGAGAAAATGGCTGTAGTCTTGGAAGGTAACAGAAGAACAGTTGATATCAACTAGTATCTGAGTTCATTGAATAAAGGACATATCCATTTTGTCTTCCTTACAGTGAGTGAATGAATAAATGGCAGAAGACTTACAAAAACAGAGAGAAACCAGGAGATAAATGAATATATTTATAATCATATTTTACTGCAAAAGTCAAATGATATGGCCAAAATAGAGGGATAGTTTTTAGTAGTTAACAGATAATCCATAACTTACACAAATTTTTCTAGAGTATAGAAAAAGAGACAGTTCAACTTATTTTAAGGATTAGCATAAGCTTGATATGAAAACTGATAAACACTGTGTAGAACAATAAAATTATATATCAATTTTTTGGAAACACATGTGAAGTTCTAAATAAAATATTAACTCCTTAAATTCAGAAGGTTTTTTAAAAAATAAAAATTGCTGATCAAATATAGCTTATGCCTGAAATTCAAAATTATCATTATAAAATCTATTGATAAAATTTGCATTAATGGATTAAAAGAGTAAAAATATATAATCATTTCAATAAGTATAGAAAAAGAAAAATAACTGAAAGTTCAAAATAAACCATGGTCTTAAAAATATTTTAGGAAACTAGAAATAAAATGGAATTTCTGTTTACAAACTCTTAACCCGATGAATGGTTTTCTGCCAAAACCTACAGCAAATATCCACTATTCAGTATTATACTGTTGGTCTTAATGCAGTAAGACAAGAAAGCAAAACAAGATATAAGGTTTGGAATTGATGAGAGAAAATGTCATTATTTAGGGATAATATGATCTTTTATATAGATAATTCATAAGACTCTACTTTTATGACATATTAAGACTGCATATGTGAAAATTAATCTGTTGGAGTGTTTTGAATTTACTTGTATATATATTTTAAAATGAAGAAATATGCCTTAAACATTGTTCCTAATTTTAAGAGAACCTCACATGCCTTTTATAGGCTGAGTTAGAGAGAGAGAAGGAATGTCATAGTAAACCAGTCATCACCAAGGTGGTTGGTAAAATCAACCAACTATGATAAACATAGAAAAAAACTTTAAGGGAACAATTCTTTCTAATAAACATTCTTATAAATTTAGTTTTCCACAATAAACATATTCTGACCTCTAAATTATAAGTCAACAGTCCTTAGAACAAACAAAACAAATATTTGAATATTGTTGAAAAGCTTTGGCCTTTTTAGCAGACAGATTTAGGGAGAAATTTAATTTTATTTTGACAAGATTCAGATTAAGCATAGATTTAACTTAAATTTCAATGTGATCAATTTATAAATATTTGCTTATATTTTACTTGTCATCTAAAACTATATAATAAGTAGCTGAGTATTTGTCTTTTAAAAGCACTTAAATCAATATTCTAGTTTTCAAACTTTCTACTTAAATTTCTAACCAAAATCTGTACTTTCTACATTCCACTATTATTTCTATCTATGGCTGAATTAAAGAATATGGAACTTAAAATTCATGTCTTCACACATCAGAGAATGCATTTAAAATGAGGAAGAGTTCAACAAGTTTGCTGGATAAAAGATCAGCATATAGAAATCAATATAATTCCTATACATTCATAACAATCAATTTGAAACGGGTAGTAGAAAATGTAATCTCAGTAATTTTAGCAGCAAAAACAGCTATTAAGTTATATTAAGAAATGAATATAACAATAGATGCACAGGATCTGTGGAGAAAGATTTGTAATTGTTATTGAAGGACAATAAAGAAGGTTTGAGGAAAAGAAGAGATATACCACTGTTATGGGTTGAACTATGTCTCTCAAAATAATATGCCTAAGTTCTAACCACACTGCCTCAGAATGTGAGGAAATCGGGTCATGGCAGATTTAGTTTGTTAAAATGAGGTCATACTGGAGCAGGGTAGGCCTTTAATGCAATGTGACTGATGTCCTTATCAGGGGAGGCAAGAGAGACCCAGGAAGGAGACATTACGTGAAGCCACAAATACAGAGGAAGGAAGATAGCCAGGTGACATTAGAGGCAGAGGTTGGAGCTTCCACTAGCCAAGGCATGCCTGGGGCTACCAGAGGCTGAAAGAGGCCAGCAAGGATCTTCCCCTGGAGGATGTAGAGAGAACATAGCCCTGCCAGCGTGTTGATTTTAGACTTCAAGCCTCCAGAGCGGTGAGACAATACCTGTCTGTCCTTTAAGCAGCTCAGTTTGTGGTACTTTGCCAGGGCCCTAGGAAATGAATACAACCACTGTCAATGAAAGGGAGACTTCAGTACCAAAAAGAGTGATTCATTCACTCAACAGATATTTACTGAGCTCCTATAATGTGCCAACACCACTCTATACACTGGCAATTCTGCAGTAAACAAAACAGACTAACATCTCTGTCTTCAGGGAGCTTCCACTGTAGATATTAATTTGAAAAACTGATTCTAAAATTTGTATGGAGTTCTAAGAAAAACAAAACAAGATGCAGAACTGTGTGATATTGGTGCAAGAGTAGACAAATAAATAAATGGAACTCAACAGAAAATCAAAAACATCCTTGCAATAGAGAATTGTGCTGCCGTAAACATTCGGGTACAGATGTCTTTATTATAGCATGTCTTTTGCTCTTTTGGGTAGATGCCTAATAGTGCTTTTGCTGGAT
>RJWJ010033918.1:0-17588 GCA_004363605.1 Indri indri | reverse complement strand
TCGGCCAACTAAAAATATATAGAAAAAATTAGCCGGGCACGGTGGCTCATGCCTGTAGTCCCAGCTACTCGGGAGGCTGAGGCAGTAGGATCGCTTGAGCCTGGGAGTTTGAGGTTGCTGTGAGCTAGGCTGACGCCACGGCACTCACTCTAGCCCTGGCAAAAAGAGTGAGACTCTGTCTCAAAAAAAAAAAAAAAAATTGACAAGACTTCTTGATGAATTGGATAGCGGAGGGTGAGAGGGCCAATCAAGGATGACTTAAGTTCCAAGCTTGTACGGCTAAATAGATGGTGGGACCATTTGCTGAAGTGGAGAAGAAATATTTAGGAGAAGTTTAGTTTTTGATCCCTATTAAACATTTAAATGGTGGTATCAAATAATTAGATGTTATGAGGGTTTGGCATTTAAAATAGAGGGCTCGACTTCCCTTAAATGACAGCACAGTGTTCCCTGTGTTCAGTTAAATTCTTCTCTCAGCTTTCATTTGTTCATATAACAAATATTTATGGATTTGTTCTAGATGCCAGGGATACATACATGAGTCAATAACGGACAAAAATCCCAGCCCTAATGGAGAATACATGAATACATTCAAATGAGGCGGAAATGACAAACACATCGTGTGTTAGATAAAAAGTGCTATTGAAGAAAAGCTACAGCATGGCTAGGAGGATTATAACTAGAGGGATCAGGGAGAAGGTGACATTAGAATGAAGACTTTATGGGTATAAGGAGTAAGCTGTCTGGATATCTAAGGAAAGAACATTCCAAACACGATAACCAGTGAAAGGCTCAGGTGGGGACATGCTTGGGATAGTTAAGGGATAATGAGGAGTCCAGCATGGCTGGGGTAGAGTAAACAAAGGAGAGGAGGATGGACACATGGGGGGGTATCATATATGTAGGGCTTTCTGGCTGTTGTGATACATCGTATTTGTAGGACTTTGTCATATTCTTTGAGTGGAATGGCTAGTTGTTTAGGTTTCTCAGAAGAGACTGTGTAAGAAGGCAAGTATGGAAGCAAGGAGGCCAGTTAAGAGTCGGTAGCAATAATCTAGGCCAGATGTGATGGGTAACAAAGATTAGAACTGAATGGATTTGATAGAGCCAGACTGATTTGCCTCTGATTTGGATGGAGAATGAGAAAAGAAAGAGAGGTGTCAAAGATGACTCTTCAGGTTTCTACCCTGCGCATTTGAAAAGGTAGAGTTGCCATTAACTGAGATGAGGAAGATGATGGTCAAGGTCGACAAGGGGCAGGAGAAATGAGAAATTTAATTTGAAACATGTTTACATGTTTGAGATGCCTGTTAGGACATCCAGATGGATCTGGAGTTCAGGGGAGGGAGATAGCCATGTGAGTTCTTCTTTAGCACTCCAGTCCCCAACCCCCAGACTGTGGACTGGTTCCAGTCCACGTCCTGTTAGGAACCGGCTGCACAGCAGGAAGTGAGCAGCGGGTGAGCTAGTGAAGCTTCTTCTGTATTTACAGCCTGAAGCTTCATCTGTATTTACAGATACAGCTCCCCATTGCTGGCATCACCTCCTGACTCTACCTCCTGTCAGATTATTGATACCATTAGATTCTCATAGGAGCCCGAACCTTAATGTAAACTGCGCATGCGCGGGATCTAGGTTGCATGCTCCCTTAATGCCTGATGATCTGAGGTGGAGCTGAGGAGGTGATGCTAGTGCTGGGGAGTGACTGCAAAGACAGATTGTCATTAGCAGAGAGGTTTGACTGCACAATAAATGTAACGTGTTCGAATCATCCCAAAACCATTCCCCCCTCCCTTGTCCCTGGAAAAATTGTCTTCTGTGAAACCAGTCCCTGGTGCCAAAAAGGATGGGAACTCCTGCTTTAGCATGTTGATGGGTTTAAAGTGGTGCGCCTGGATGGGATTACCAAGGGAGTGAGTGAAGATAGAGAAGAGATGTAACGGCTAAGTCTGGGTGACTCCAGCATTTGGAGATGGGGAGACTAGGAAAGGAGCACCCAGTGAGTTAGAACACCAGGATCCTGTGGCATCTATGAAGCCAGAATTCTTGAAAAGTGTTTCCAGGAGAGGAAGAAATAATGAACTATGTTATGTGCAGCTAAGAGGCAAGTCATGTGAAGACTGAGAATTGGCCTTGGATTTAGTAAAGTGGGCATGTTCGGTGAAAGGTAAGGAGAAAGCCTGTTCATAATAGTTTTTAGGAAAATGGGAAGAGAGGAGTTGAAGACAGTGAATATAAATAATACATTGATTTTTTTGGTTTTTTGAGGGGTTCTCCTACAAAAGAGAGCAGAGAAATGAGGTGCTAAGTGGAGGTAGGTGTAGAATTGAGAGGTTGGTTTTGTTTTGGTTTTTTTTAGAGACAAAGTCTTGCTCTGTCACCCAGGCTGGAGAGCTGTGGCACAATCATAGCTCAGTGCAACCTAAAAACTCCTGGGTTCAAGTGATCCACCTGCCTCAGCCTCCCAAGTAGTTGGGACTGCAGGAGTGTGCCACCATGCCCGGCTAATTTTTTTTTTTCTTATAGAGTTGGGGTCTCGATATGTTGCCAGGGCTGTGTTATTGTTCTTTTTAAGATGGCAGATTTTATAGCATGTTTATGTGCTGATGGGAATGAACTCCTAGAGGGAGGAATTGATTTGGATAGAGGGGGAGAATTGTTAGAGCAGTGTCTCTTAGTAGTGAGAAAGGCAGAATCAAGTGGAGGGGTTGGCAGGAGAGGGGAACATTGTATATCTGTAAGAACAAGAGGTAATGTATGATTGCAGATGCTGGTGAGTGGGTAGATGTGGTGGGACCTGGGGAAGTTCTCTACTGATTGCTTTATCACTCAGATAAAATAATTGGGGGTGGAACAGAACAGAAGCCGCCTTTAGAAATCCTGGCCAGTGATTATGAATGTACAATCGTGTACATTGTAGTCTTTGCCAAGTGGTTTCAGGAAGTTGAATGTTTCACCTTCTAGTATTGTAGGAAGGTAACACCTTATTTCTTAATCAGATTTGTTTTACTCAGCCTGTGTTCAATTCCCAAAGCAAACGAGCATTTCTTAGGATAGGTACTTTGAAAGACTAAGGTTTAAACCACTGTTTTTAAAATAAATTATTTCTTATTCAGACCAAGGCTAATTTTGGCTTCTGTTTAATACAGAATCATCGTAAGTCACACTGCCTTTTTCGGTTACTTTAAATCAAGATAGATGTTTTCAAGTGGAAATCTTACATTTAAAATTGAAGTATTCTGGCTGGGCAAGGTGGCTCATGCCTGTAATCCTAGCACTCTGGGAGGCTGAAGCGGGAGGATTGCTTGAGCTCAGGAGTTCGAGACCAGCCTGAGCAAGAGCGAGACCCCGTCTCTACTATAAATAGGAACAAATTAGCCAAACAACTAAAAATAGAAAAAATTAGCTGGGCACAGTGGCATGTGCCTGTAGTCCCAGCTACCTGGGAGGCTGAGGCAGGAGGATCCCTTGAGCCCAGGGGTTTGAGGTTACTGTGAGCTAGGCTGACGCCATGGCATTCTAGCCTAGGCAAGAGAGTGAGACTCTGTCTCAAAAAAAAAAAATTGAAGTATTCCGATTTTCAAAACTTCTTAAAGATTAGCCCACACCCATTTACAAAAGGGGAACAAATTTCAATTTTAAAACTTTCTATAGTTAGAAGAGTCTATAAATATTGGGAGAGTCTATAAATACTAGGTAAAGATTTAAAGCTTAGCCTATCATCTTCCTTAACTAGTACTAGAGCACAGTTGATTTTCCCCCCACATTCTCCCCGTAGAATCATCTTCCCCAAGGGTTTTTTCTCTTTCCAGTTTCTTCCCCTTCAGTCACACATACAATTCCAGGTGATGGCTAATGGGTGCAAGCACTTTGTTTTAGGAAAAAAACACTCTCAAAGACAGTGTACACAACTTAGGTGCCTGTTCTTGGCCTTGCCACTTCTCAGTTACTTTCCTTTAAACTTAGTCACGTTTGCATTCTCTGGGCCTCAATTTCCTTCTCTGTAAAAACAGGAAGAGACAAGATCACTGTTCATAAAAATCATGTAATAGATGATGCACCTTTATTCACATCACCTGGGAAGCTTACATAAACTATGGATTCCTCGGCCTCATAGTGGACTCACTCACTTAATCTCGGGTTGGGGATGGGATGGTGGATCTGCATTTTTAAAAAAGGGAAAAATGGTATCTTCTTGCATTCTTCTGTGTAATCTGTCACCTCACTCAGTGTTATCACACAATGAGTTAGGTGGGTATGCAGCATGCTAAACTGAACTCCTCAACTGTTGTCAAGGAAGAAACATAGCCGCTCTGTGCTCTCTTAGCTACTGCTTTGTAGAAATAGCTATACCTTTTACCCCGTTAGTCAGGAGTGGCCTCCTGTCCCAGGAAATGCATATGGACCTTGAGACGTTTTTAGGGGTGGAGTGTTGGTTATCCCAGCTCTTCATACATACTATCCAACCTTCATGCCAACCTGATCACCTGATGGTACTACAATTATCCTCATTTTACAAATGAGGAAACTAAAACTGAGAATCACCTAGTAATTTACTTAAGATCACACAACCAGTAAGTGATCGCATAGAGACCAAAAGCCAAGATTATGTCCCTAAAGTCTGTGTTCTTTCTACTAAGCCAAGTTTTATTTTTTATTTTTTTGAGACAGGGTTTCGCTGTCACCTGGGCTAGAATGCAGTGGCCATATCACTGCAACCTTGAACTCCTGGGCTCAAATGATCCTCCTGCCTCAGCCTCCCAAGTAACTGGACTATAGGCACACCACCACACCTGGCTAATTTTTTAAAATTTTTTATAGAGATGGGGGTCTCACTACATTGCCCAAGCTGGTCTCAAATTCTTGGCCTCAAGCACTCCTCTGGCCTCAGCCTCTCAAAGTGCTGAGTAGTTTTATTTTTTCTTATAATTTACTTCATATTACATTTTTAAGACTTTTAAAATAGACATTTATTTTAGAATAGAGCAGAGTTTCCATATATCACACATCCAATTTTCCCTATGGTTAGTATCTTGCATTATAGTACACTGTGACAGTTAATAAACCAATATTGAACTAAAGTTTATATTTTATCAGATTTCCTGATTTTTTTTTTTAACTTAATATCCTTTTTCTCTTTCAAGATCCCTTGATCCATTACATGTAGGCTTTTTGTCTCCTTTATGTTCCTCTTGGCTGCGATAGTTTCTAAGTCTTTTCTTGTTTTTGATGATCTTGACAGTTTTGAGGAGTACTGGTCAGGTATTTTGTAGAGTGTCCTTCAATTTGGGTTGGTCTGATGTTTTTCTTATGTTTAGACTGGAATTATTAGTTTTTGGGAGGAACACTGCAGAAGTAAAGTACGATTCTCATCACATCTGATCAAGAGTGCCTGTTGTCAACATCATTTGTCATTGTTGATGTTAACCTTGATCACCTAGTCGAGATAGTATTTATTAGATTTCTCCACTATAAAGTTACTCTTTTTCCCCCCCTTTTCTTTCTGTTTGTTTGTTTTGAGACAAGATCTCACTATGTTGCCTAGGCTGGCTTCAAACTCCTGGGCTCAGGTGATCCTCCCACCTCAGCTTCTCAAGTAGCTGGGATTACAGATACACACCACTGTGCCTGGCTTAATTCTTTTTTATAGTCTATTTTTCTTTCCTATCATTTATAGTTGACCTTGGTCCTTGACATTCCATTGAATTTTAGGGGAATAACTAAGCTATCTGGCTATTATGTTTATCATCAGAATCAGGAAAGGATAACGAGAAGAAGGTATGTCATTTGAAGAGACTTTTTCATAGCTTAAAGAATTTCTAAATATCAACATGATTTGCCTTTCTCATTTTTTTGGTGTGGAGCAAGATGCTGAAGACAAGATATATCTTTTATTATGACCTAACACAATCAAATTCTTTCTAGCTATTCAGAATCATAAGCTCCATTGGAAATAATTTTGGTTTTTTAGGACTATCTGTAAAAGAATAATCTTATCTCCCAAAATCACGTAATCCTGCAGAAAAGCTAGTTTACTTTTTGGAGCTTGGGGCAGGGAAGAGTATTGATCATATCAGATGTCTGTAGGAAGGCCAGAATATCCTTAAAAACTGGAAAGTGCTGGAACTATCCAGAAATAACTGTTCAGAGTGTTATTGTTTCTCTCACAATGTAAATGAAACCTCAGAAAAGATGTACATGAGACTCTTAGATCCATTGATAAAGCTTTCTGTCTTGCGTCTGGTGGAAAAGCTTGGGCTTAAGTTCCCTACTGTCCTTTCCTGAGCCTTTGGTAATGTTGCCAGGAAGTGTCAAAATAAGGGAGTATGGAACTGATACCTGGTACCAGGTATAACCAGAGCAGCTGACAGTAGAGTCTGTTTTTTTTTTGGAGACAGAGTCTCACTGTGTTGTCCTGGCAAGTGCCATGGTGTTAGCCTAGCTCAAACTCCTGGGCTCAGGCAACCCTCCTGCCTCAGCTTCCTGAGTCTGGGACTTCAGGCGTGTGCCACAACACCGGGCTAATTTTTCTATTTTTAGTAGAGACGGGGTCTAGCTCTTGCTCGGGCTGGTCTTGAACTCCTGAGCTCAAGCACTTTGGCCTTGCAGAGTGCTAGGATTGTAAGTGTGAGCCACCATGCCTGGCCTAGTAGAGTCTGTTCTGGGAAAGTATCTCCCAGTCCTTCCTTTGTCTTAGGTCCTAGGTGTCAGTGCTGACATTGAAATAGCTGGATGTGGCATTTTTAGGAATAGGGTATTAGTATACTCACAGATGTTGGATTCTGCTTTTTAGCATTGTTTTACACCTAAACACTTTAGACATTTAAAAAATTATCATCACATGCAAATGTGTTCTGAGAATGCCAAATCTATGGAGATAGAGAAGAAGTGGATCCTTATTAACTGCTAAATATCAGACCACATAACAAGAGGGTATGCATGCCTTTCAAATACACTCGTACCTTCTCTTCTGTGTCTTAAAAACAGGTAGTTGATCTTAATTGTTTTAATTTCTTTATGAATGAGAAGCCCCAATTAATTTTACCTACGGATCTTTCCTTGATTACCAAATGTTTTTATTAGCAAATATATTAACATGTCTGTCCTTATCCTTTTCTCTTCCATGTTCAAAATCCTGCATCCTTTAACTTTTAGTCATTTGGTCAAACTCGTGAGCCTTTTTTTATCCTTTCTTAAAACACTCTAAACCTTTTCTTATTTTAGATAAAAGTCCATAGTGTCACTGAGAATAAGCAGTGACTTACCTTAGAATTCTCAGCTTTCAAACCTATACACTGTGATCCCGTCTGCCTGTCATCCTGACGAGGAGCTTTTGGTTACTCTTCCGTTCCCCGTGCAATAAAACTTTCAAACCATCTAATGTCGTTTCTGTTTATTCTCAGGTATCCATGTAATCTCTTCCTAGTAGTACTTCATGTTTTATGACCATAATAAACTTCATTTTGTATGATGCCTTATCCCTGTATATCTCCAGTGCTATATAGATTTATTAACTATATTTTATGCCCTAAATGAAATTGTAGAAGGTTAATCTTAAATGGGGGAACACAAAACATATTATCCCTGAGTCATTTCTAACTTCTGCTTCCCCAGGAATGACCTTTTTCGTTCTAAGGACCCTCAGCAGTTCCACGGACCAATTCATGCTTGGTGTTCCCGTTTCGGCTCTGTATTCTCATATAATCAGGATCAGGCTAGTTTCTCAAGTTTTCCAGCTTTCATGACTTTGAGGAGATTTTGTAAAGAGTCTATAGGGTGTTCTTTCTAAATGGGTAAGTGCTGTGTTGGGTCATTTATTAACTTATGAATATCAACTTAAATTCTGGGAGATGATCCTTTCAAAGCTCAGAAGCTACCTCTCATGCCTTGTTTGGAAGATGGATTCTTGAACCGTGCTTTAATTCATTCTGCTTTTCTGACAAATAGTGCCCCCCGGTAATTTCCTCTTTCCCATAGTTCTCTCTAGAAGTGATTATGGTCTGTGGATTTTATATTTGATTTGTTGGCTTTTATGCTTTCACATCCTTTGTCTTCTCTGCCGTTTTAATAAGCTTTCTGAAATCCCACTGCCCAGTCTTAAAATGTTGCTTGCTATTTGCCTTACATATGTGAGTTATAGGGAGGATGCATTTCATGTGAGGAATGGATTCTTGAAGGCCTCCTATCATGAATTTTAATTCCGATAATGGATTGCTGGTATTGCTGTTTACTGGCTAAACTAGTAGATGATACCACGTGACAATAGTGGAAACATGGTTTACGGTTCACTACCAGCTTTGACTTTAGCTATTCTTTTCTTGAAATAATATTTCTTTTATTAAGACATAATTTACATATAGTAAAATGAACAAATCTTAAGTGCATATCTCAAAGATTTTTTTTACATATGTATACAGCCGTGTGATCATTAACTAGATTAAGACTGAAAATACTTCCATCACCTCAGAAAGCTCCCTCATGCCCCTTTGCTGTCAATACCATACCTCACAGAGATAACTACTGTTCTGATTTCTAACACTGTAGCATAGTTCTGTTCCTCAACTTTATATAAATGGAAGTGTACGGTAACTAGTCTTTTGTGTCTGGCTTCTTTCTTTCTTTGTATTTTTGAGATTCCTCCATGTGGCTGCATCTGTCAATGGTCATTCCTTTACATTGCTGTTAGCGTTCCATAATATGAATACAACCTTTAAAAAAAAAAAAGGTTCACTTGTTGATGGACACTTGGATTATTTCTACTTTGAATATGTATAGCTGCTGTCCACATTCTTATATAAGTTTGAGTGGACATATGCACTCGTTTCTTACTTGAGACCTACTTGTCAACTTTAAGAAATGTTCTAGGCATGGTAAGCATCCCAAAGAGCTTCTCTATTCACTTAGTCCTGCTCCAAGTAGGGAGATCTGATGGTATAACTAAGTATTACAAAGGTTTGAGGAGGAAAGACCACTTGGCTAATAATAAAAGGTACTGCTCATTATTAGGGGCCTGTGACCTAAAGTGACAGGAGGACGTATGTTGTAGGAGGGAGGAAGGCTAGTTGGTCATATCATGAAGAGCATGATTTTTGTCCCAGGCAGACACAGGTTTGTATTTGAGCTTGTCACTTAATAACTGTGTGGCCTTAGACAGATTATTTAACCTCAGTTGCCTTACCTTTAGAGTAAAGATGGTAATACCTACCTTTCATAGTTTTTCTTCAGATTACATACAATACTCAATGGGAGATGGAATGTGGAAATTGATGATGAAGTTGACATCTTTATATATACTGAGTTACTACCTAAGGAATAGAAAGTGATCATAAGTTATCCAGAGTTCTGTGGGTGAGAGGTCAGGCAAACTGGCTTTGTCTCTAGGGAATCTAGAAGAAAACAAAAGAATCTAGGCCAAAGCTTTACATCCATGCAACAAGATTATTTTTGTGATCACATATTGGACCCTCATTGAAATTTTCGTGAAAGTGAAATCGTCATGGTAAGGATTCATGAAATGCTGCCGAGCACAGTGACTCATGCCTATAATCCTAGCACTTTGGAAGGCAGAGGCAGGAGGATCGCTTAATGCCAGGAGTTCGAGACTAGCCTGAGCAACATAGACCCCATCTCTACAAAAAAATTAGCTGGGCATGGTGATGATCACCTATAGTTCCAGCTGCTCAGGAGGCTGAGGCAGGAGGATCCCTTGAACCCAGGAATTTGAGGTTACAGTGAGCTGTGATGATGCCTCTCTAGCCCTGGCAATAGTACAAGACCCTGTCTCAAATAAGAATTCATCAAATGTCAGCCATTGCCCATGTCAAGTCTAGAACTTGGAACATAACATCAGAAAAGGCTATGGATTTTATGTACACAAGTGTTGATGATTAAGATGTCCTTTTATCCAAAGCATCCTACTTGCTGCCACCTTGGGTCTCTTGTCCATGCCCTTGCTCTTTCAGCTGGGCTGTTAGCTACTGGAAAATTGCATTAACCCTTGCAGCTTACATCTCTATGGACAACTGAGTCTTAAAGAATGAATAGGAATTACTTGGCTGAAGGGAGGAGATAGCATTTCAAATGATTGGAAGTAGGAGAAAATGGTATGTTTATGGAACTGCAAATAGGTCAGTGTTCCCTGACCAGGAAATGTGAGGGGAGAGTGGCGCAAGTGGGTATTGGAAACGTGGTTAGGGATCAAGCGTGGCCAACAAAGCCCTACGCAGTCTTCCCCTCCTCCATCTCTCTGACCTCATCGCCTACTGCATTCCTGTGCCTCACATCTGCTGTTTCATCTCACACTTGCTATTTCTTCTACCTGAAGCAACTCTTTTCCTGTCTATCCTTGCGGTTCTCTCCTTTACCTGCTTCACATGTCACCCTCTCTGAGGCCTGGCCTGACTGTACTGTTTGAAACAGCAACTCCCCAGACTCCCTTTCCCCCTTCATCTTTTTCCCTTGGCACTTACCACCGTCTTACTTTCTTTCCCTCCAGCAGACTGTAAGCTGCATGGGGTCTGTGATTTTTGTTCGTTTTTGTTTTTTTTATCTGTTTTATTCACTGCTGACCCTAGTACCTGGCACATGGTAGGCACTCAAAGAATGGAGTAAGTAAGGGGTTTGGACTTTATCTTGAAGGCTCTGGTGAATAAGCAAAGGATGTTGAAAGTCAGGGACATGATCATATTCATGAATTCATCGCCAGTCTTCACTTGGACATTATTGTCTGGACAGATGTTAACCATGTCAGCACCAAGTTGTTGGACCCCATTAAACTGTTGTCTCCATTTAATGCTGCCTAACTCCATCCAACAGGATATTGGAAGCAATGGTGCTTGCTATGATTTGAATGCTTGTCCCCTCCAAAACTCATGTTGAAACTTAATCCCCCATGTGACAGTATTGATAGTGGGGCCTTTAAGAAGTGATTGGGTCATGAGGGCTCTGCCCTCATGAATGGATTAATCCATTCATGGATTAATGGATAATCATGGGAGTGGAACTATTAGCTTTATAAGAAAAGGAAGAGAGACCTGAGCTAGCACACTCAGCCCCCAGGCCATATGATGCCCTGCGCCCACCTTGGAACTCTGCAGGAGTCCCCACCAGCAAGAAGACCCTCACCCAAGTGCATCTCCTTGACCTTGGACTTCTCAGCCTCCATAACTATAAGAAATAAATTCCTTTTCTTTATAAATTACCCAGTTTCGGGTATTCTGTTGTAAGCAACAGAAAACGAACTAAGACAGGGCTCATAGCAGAATATCCACCCCAGCTTTTGTTATAGGCCAGGGCTCAAAGAGAGGATTTTGTACCTCTGCTTCCTCTTTGTTTCCAGTCTTCCTATGGTTGCAGAGAAATCTGCCTACCAGGAAGCAGAAATTCTGAGACCTGCTATAGCAGGAAGTGTCTCCTGAAGAGTAGCAGCAGGAAGTGTCTAGCCTGGCATCCAGGCACCTTGCCTGGGAAGGGTCTGTGTTTTAGCCAGCTACTGACAATCCTTCCTAGTACTAGCAGGCCGATGGAGCCCCTGGAGAGTAGAAAAGAAGTTTCCTTTCCTCTCCGTATGTTGTACAAGAATAGGATCGGAGAAAATGTGTACAAGTAATAAATTGAAAACTCTGTCTAACAGTTAGAATGGGGTTTCGCCACATTGTTTTCATTAGCAAGGGTCTATATATTTCTTTTTACGTTTTATGGAGTTATAGTTCATTGGTGTTGCTAATCAGAATCCCTTCAGAGTAGGTATATGGGTGTATCAGTCTTGAGAGAACCCTAACTTTAGATTCCCCATATACATGTATTAATATATGTATACCCTCTGTTGTAATATGACATTAGGATATTAGCATTTAATTTTCCTTTCCCCTACGAGGAAGTGTTTTTTTGATACTCTGACTGAAACAGACCAGTGAGCCCAGTATTTCAGTAGGCTACTGGTGGCATGTAATCCAAATACATTTATTCATAAGCATCTGAAACCCTCTTCCCATACATTCATTTTTATGCTCACATTTGGTATAACAAAGATTTTTAGTTTCTTCACTTGTACATTTTAAGGATAATGAGCAGTAGGAACTGAATAATTTGATAATCTCCTTCTCCAAATTCAGGAGAAGGCTTAACAAGCCCCGGGGAGTTGGCGTGTGCAGCCTTCCCACGTTACTGTACTGGGCCCTGCAGGGTATGGTCCCATGGTGGCAGACTAAAGAGAAGTGGCTGGAGGCTGGAAAAGAAGCTGGGCTTAAGGAGGGGTGGGGTGTGAGAAGAAGACACAGCCTACCACTCCCAACTTTGGGCAGTTTAATTTCACAATGGCATGTACTTGTGTGTGATTTGGTAAGCTGTTTCTCTGGAAATTAGATTGAAAATTAGTATTTGTAATGAAATATTACTGCCAGAGGAACCTTGTGTTCCCAGATCTTGAAAAGGAACTGCATTCATTCCTTTACTTATTCATTTTCATTCCTTTATTTGTTGAGTGTTTGTTATGTGCCCAATGCTGTTCTAGGTACTACAGGTGTAGTGTGAACAAGAAGCTGGGTCTACTGGGGGAAGACAGACAATGAACAAATCAATGCAAAGACAATAAAAGAAACTAAGAAGAAAATAACTGGATGGTACAACAGAGTAGATGAGGATAAAATAAGTTAGAAAATATCTATAGGAGTCAGGAGGCTGAGGCTCGCTTGAGCCAAGGAGTTCAAGTCCAGCCTGGGCAGCATAGTGAGACTCTGTCTCAAAAAAAAAAAAAAAAAAAATGTCTATAGAGCCAGGACTTACATGGATGGGTAGATTTTTAAAGGAAATCTGACCTATGAGGGGAAAAGGTGGCAAACTAATGAATTAGGATTCTGTTCACAATTTTTTACAATTTATTTTTAAGGCACATTATTTATTCTTATTAAGATGATGTATTTTTGATTAAAATGACTATGAAATATTTCAATATCCATCAACATTTTTCTGTTTTTGCAGAAGTGAAGCACCCAAGGTACAGACTCCACTTGCATGGGCTAATCTCTATTAAGAAGGCATAGGATGTTACTTAAATGGATACTTTAAATTCTCTGTTGTACTAGCTCCTCACTGACCCGTGGACCCATTCCTGGTTATTCTTTATAAGGTGGTGATTTTTCCTTGTTTCCTCCAGCCCTGTGCAGTCCTGGAACAACCTGGACCTGTGGTGGTCTCGGGACATGTGAATGAGAGCAGAGCCAGTGGGTTCCCCTAGGAAAGGAAGGAATCTTTCCTGTTTGTTTATAAAGTTCAGATCCTGGGATTTTTCCAGAATGCATGCTTTTCTAAGGTGGGTACACATTCTCTCCTGCTGGAGAGAAGAGTGGGAAAATTTGCATAGCATAGATCTGGTTAACCTTTGGTCCTCCAAGGGAGGGAATAAATAAGATTTTAGCATATTTCAGTTTGGCTCTCCACCCAGGCTGACTAGGATTTTCTTGTTCTGATACCAGGCCAGAAACTTTATGACTAGCAACATTGTTTTCACTTCTAAATGCAGCCACTTGAAAGAGTACCTCCTGATTAGAATGGCAACTAACAAATTATCAGATTAAACTGAGACTCTGGACCTCCTCTCCTCCCCCAGAAATCATCAAAAGACTACTTGAAATGGTAACAAGGAACTATTACTGGTTTTCACGTTGTTAATTTTTAGCTGGCAAGTGCTGCCCATCAAGTGGTCTTTCATGTGGGTTTGTTTAGAAGTGAAAACGTTGCTAAAAGAGAATTTCTTTTTGTTCATGCCTGTGGCATATATAGTTATACAGGATCTAAAAGTTTCTCATGCCCATTACAAAAGTTCCTGTTGTTTGGATGTTTCCTAAATAACCCAGAAAGTGAGGTTTTTTAAAAATGTGGGCATAGTTATAATAATAAAAATGTGTACCCTGAAGCCTGAGATCTTGACAAGCTTTGTCTAATATCAGTGAGTTTTTATATCAGTCAGTAACTTTTCTGGTCTTGTTGCAACTGAGGAATAAAATGGGAGAAAAAAATTGGAGTAGGGAGAGGGAGACACCCAAAGAAATATTTGGTGTTAACCCTGCTAAAAGGTCTGCCGATGCCTCCCTCCAGGGCATGGTGTGATTAGGTGGAGCCAGTTCTGACTCCAGCTCCTGAAAGGTCTATTAATATAACCACTTGGTTTCCACAGTCGCTTTCAATTCAGCAGTCATTTTCATAAGAAATAGTCCCTGCCCTTTAGGATAGTATAATCTTATTGGGAGACTCTAAATGGATAATTTCAACACCCCTGATTAGAACTGAAATTAAAGAGCACACTTGGATAGAACTATGTCTTGGAAAGCAGGAGTTGAGGGGTTTTGTGACCTATTTACCTCCCACTTTCTTTCTTTAAGGCAGTGTATTCTTGTGTGGTTCCGTGGGCATCTGTGTAAATACAAAGGCTTGTTGGAATTGTTATTGGCCACGTTGATATTAAGTTGGAAATATTTTTATTACCAGAAGAGAAACTGGTATCTGTTCCAGATAGAACCCCTGTGGTCCTTGGACTGCATACTTTGGAGACCATTCTGAATAGTTATTTGTCTTCAAGGTGTTTACAGTCAAGACAGACTTTACCTTTTTTTTTTGAGACAGAGCGTCACTCTGTTGCCCAGGCTAGAGTGTCGTGGCATCAGCCTAGCTCACAGCAACCTCTAACCTCAAACTCCTGGGCTCAAACGATTCTCCTGCCTCAGTCTCCTGCATAGCTGGGATTATAGGTGTGCGCCACCACGCCTGGCTAATTTTTTCTATTTCTAGTTGCCAACTAATTTCTTTCTATTGTTAGTAGAGACCGGGGTCTCACTCTTGCTGAGGCTATTCTTGAACTCCTGACCTCAAGTGATCCTCCTGCCTCAGCCTCTCAGAGTGCTAGGAGTACAGGCATGAGCAACCACGCCTGGCCAAGACAGACTTTAAACTTAGGAATTTTGAAGTGGTTTTCTTAATTTTCCTTTTGTCCTCCCCCAAACCACAAAATTATGAAACATCCTTTTTTGTTGTTCTCATTACAAGGTATTACCAGCAAAATCAAAATAGTTTAGAGATGTAAACAGTTTAGAGTAAGCAATTAAATTGTAACTCCAGTACTTTTTCTTCAAGGGGTCTGTTGCCTCCTAAATTGTAAGTTAAGTGCCAGCCTGTCCTCTTGTGCCCTCTAGGTTTTCTGATTCTGATGCTAATGTGGTATTCTGGGAAATGCCTCCCCAAATTATTCTTCCTCCTGACCTCTGAACTCTGGCTATCAAGGTCAGTTACTTCACACACTACTGTGATGACAGCTCTACCAAGCTGAGGGCTTAATGTGCGCTTTCCAAGACTAGCTTTGGTTTTATCAGCAAAATTCATCCTTCCCATCCCCAAAACACATACCAATTTCACTCTTTTCACTACCACAAAAAAGTTACCCACACAAAAGCAACTGGCGTGGTAGGGTTTTGGTTAATCTGATCTTATTTTGCCCTCAAGGCCAATTTTATCTGAGACAGACTAGTACTGCCTGCAGAGCTGTGAGTGAATGCCTTTCATTGGACCTACCCCGAGAAAGTGAGTTTCTGTGCAGAGTTGTTAATACGAATGGGAGTATGACCTGAACCTCAGTCGATTTCATTCTTCACTGTCCCTTTTGGCATCTTTACTATAAAATAAAATAATTTGAAAGCATCCAGGGAAAATTTTCTGCTAGTTTAAAAGCAATTTAGACTATGCTGTACCGCCTTTAAAAACCAAATCACATGCCAAAACATTCTGGGATTCCATGAGCTCAGTGGACATTTTGCCCCCGTGCTTTTCTTTTGGATTAATTGGCATGCTAGTAAGTCTCAAGGTTAAATTTGTCATGCTCATAGTTTTCTTGTTTTGAAACTTTACCTCTTATAAGCCCCCAATTCCTAGTCCTAGACCATTCTATTTTCAGAGTCATGGAGAACTATTAGCAAATCACTTATTTGCTGTAAGTAAGTCTTGCAATGATTTTCCTGAAAGCCAGTAGTTGGAACAATCAATTTTTTCCTTTTATTTATTTTGCAGTATAGGTTCAGGGACCTATAGATGATGATATCCAGGGAAATGTTTGTATATTGAAAATACTAAAGTAGTTCCTTTCAGTACCCCTTTAATCAAAGCATTTGTCAAGTGAAACCCATTTTGGATCCTTGTCCTTACTCTGCTATCAAAATGAAGAGTTCTTTGTATTTATATATAGAGTGTACGCACAGAAAAAAGTCTGGTTAAGGTTCAGTGTTAAGAAAAATCATCTGAAACTTGGAAATAAGGCAAAAAGAGGACTGCACGCCACCCCCCCCCCTTTTTTTTTTCTTTTTTTGAGACAGAGTCTCACTCTCTTGCCTAGGGCGAGTGCCGTGGTGTCAGCCTAGCTCACAGCAACCTCAAACTCCTGGGCTCAAGCAATCCTACTGTCTCAGCCTCCCGAGTAGCTGGGACTACAGGCATGCGCCACCATGCCCGGCTAATTTTTTCTATATGTATTTTTAGCTGTCCAATTAATTTCTTTCTATTTTTGGTAGAGACGGGGTCTCACTCTTGCTCAGGCTGGTCTCGAACTCCTGAGCTCAGGACGATCCGCCCGCCTCGGCCTCCCAGAGTGCTAGGATTACAGGCGTGAGCCACCGCGCCCGGCCTGCATCCCTTTTAATGTTCTATTGGAGCATCATCTTACAGGCTTACCCCAAGGATTATTAAACTCTGTAGGACATGGTTCTCAAAATCTGGTCCTCAAACCATAAGCATCACCTGGGAACTTGTTAGAAAGGCAATTTCTCAGGCTGCACCCCAGACCTACTAAATAGGAAACTCAGAGGTGGAGCCCAGCAATCTGTGTTTTAACAAGTCCTCCAGCTGCTTCTGATACAGCTAAAGTTTGAGAACTACTGCTCTAAAGCAATGTCCAGTAGCTCACACTTGTAATCCCAGTACTTTGGGAGGCCAAGCTGGAAGATTGCTTGAGGCTAGAAGTTCAAGACCAGCCTGGGTAATGTAGCAGGAGAACCCCGTCTCCACAAAAAAATAAGAAAAATTAGCTGGGCTTGGTGTTGTGCACCTGTGCAGTCCTACCTACTCGGGAGGCTAAGGCAGGAGGATCGCTTGAGCCCCAGGAGTTACAGGGTGCAGTGAGCTGTGCTTGCACTACCGCATTCCAGACTGGGCGACAGAGTAAGACCCCGTCTTTACAAAAAAATTTAAAAATTTGCTAGGCATGGTGGCACACGCCTGTAGCCCTGGCCACTTGGGAGGCTGATGCAGAAGGATTGCTTGAGCTCAGGTGTTGGAGGTTGCAGTGAGCTATGGTGACACCACTACACTCTAGCCAGGCAACAGGGTGAGACCCTGTCTCAAAAAAAAAAAAAAAAAAAGGAAAGGAAAGAAAAATTAGCCCAAAAGGTAATAGTTTTATCGTCCCATGGATATTAACTAGTTTTGTCTTTAATTTAGCAAACTTAGTGTGCCTCTATTCCTCAAATTCTCCTTTGAACCAGCTCTGCTTCCTGCCTGCTCCTTCATTCTACAGATGTATAAAAGATAGGTTTCTAATTTTTTAAAAACTA
>RJWJ010033917.1:0-17578 GCA_004363605.1 Indri indri | reverse complement strand
TGCCCCCATTTGGATGCCCTTGATTTCTTTCTCTTGTCTGTTTGCTCTGGCTAAGACTTCCAGCACTATGTTGAACAAAAGTGGTGATAGACAGCAACCTTGTCTGGTTCCAGTTCTAAGCAGGAATGCTTTCAATTTTTCTCCATTCAGTATTTTGTTGGCTGTGGGCTTATCATATATGGCTTTTATCATTCTGCCAGGAGAATGATAGTTGAAGTTGATAACTAAATTCAGCAAAGTCTCAGGCTACAAAATCAATGCACATAAATCAGTAGCTTTCATATACGCCAACAACAGTCAAACTGAGAACCAAATCAAAGACTCAATACATTTCACAATAGCAACAAAGAAAATAAAATACCTAGGAATACATTTAAGGAGGTGAAGGACCTCTACAGGGAGAACTACAAAACACTGAGAAAGGAAATAGCAGAGGACATAAACAGATAGAAAACCCTACCACACTCATGGATCAGCAGAATCAATATTGTTAAAATGTCTATACTACCCAAAGTGATCTACAGATTCAATGCAATCCCTATTAAACTACTAACATCATTCTTTGCAGATCTAGAAAAAATAATTCTATGCTTTACATGGAACCAGAGAAGACCAAAGAAACCTTAAGCAAAAAGAACAAACTGGGAGGCATCAATTTACCAGACTTCAAGCTATACTACAAGGCTATAGTAACAAAACAGCATAGTACTGGCACAAGAACAGTGACATACACCAATGGAACAGGACTGAGAACCCAAATATAAAACCATCCCCATATAGCCATCTGATCTTTGACAAAGCAGGAAAAAACATATACTGGGGAAAAGAATCCCTATTCAATAAATGGTGCTGGGAAATTGGATAGCCACATGTAGAAGACTGAAATAGGACCCACACCTTTCACCACTCTCAAAAATCAACTCACTAAGTATAACAGACTTAAACCTAAGGCATGAAACCATAAGAATTCTAGAAGAAATGTTAGGAAAACTCTTATAGACATTGGCCTAGGCAAAGAATTTATGAAAAAGACTCCAAAAGCAATCACAGTAACAACAAAAATAAATAAATGGGACCCGATAAAATTAAAAAGCCTCTGCACAGCCAAGGAAACAATCATTAGAGCGAATAGACAACCTACAGAATGGGAGAAAATATTTGCATGCTTCACATCCAATAAAGGGTTGATAACTAGAATCTGTATAGAACTCAGGAAAATCAGCAAAATAAATCAAACAACCCCATTAAAAAGTGGGCAAAGGACATAAACAGAAACTTTTCAAAAGAAGACAGACTTATGGCCAGTAAACACATGAAAAAAGTTCTCAACATCTCTAATCATCAGGAAAATGCAAATCAAAACCACAATAGATATCACTTAACTCCAGTGAGAATGGCTTTTATCAAAAAGTCCCAAAACAGCAAATGTTGGCATAGATGCGAAGAGATAGGAGCCCTCATACACTGCTGGTGGGACTGCAAATTAGAACAACCTCTATGGAAAGTAGTATGGAGATATCTCAAAGAACTAAAAGTAGAACTACCAGCAATCTCACTACTGGGTATCTACTCAAAGGAAAAAGAGACATTCTATAAAAAAGACATCTGTAGTCAAATGTTTATAGCAGCATAATTCACAATTGCAAAGCTGTGGAAACCACCCAAGTGCCCATCAATACATGAGTAGATTAATAAAATGTGATATGTGTATACCATGGAGTACTGCTTAGCCATAAAAAAGATGGTGAACTACCTATTGCATTAATATTATACCAGATGGAGCTGGAGCCCTTCTTTTAAGTGAAGTATCACAAGAATGGAAAAACAAGTACCATATGTACTCACAATTAAATTGGTACTAATTGATTGACACTAATGTGCATATATGGGAAATATCATTTATAGGGTGTGGGGCAGATGGAAGAGGGGAGGAAGGGATGGGTAAATTCACACCTAATGGATGTGGTATGCACTGTCTGGGGGACAGGCATGCTTGTGGCTCTGACTCAGGCCGTGCAAAGGCAATTCATGTAACCAAAGCATTTGTACCCCCACAATACTCCGAAATAAAAAAAAAATTCCTCTCAAACCAAAATATAAATATAATATATAAATATAAAATGTATATATAAAAGTCTTCAAATATCCATCTGTGTATAACAAGCTTAGCTGACTACAAGTTACACTCACCAGGGTATACATCTAACAGAGGGATGCAGACATATTCTTAGGGGAGGAAAAGATCAGCTTGGGAAGGCTTTATTGAGCAACTGCTTTGTGCTAGTCACTGAATCCATCCCTCAAGGTACAGAGGAGCTCATTTCATCCTGAACTGCCCCATGTATTCATTATCAGCTGCAAATAATAATGTAAGATCTGATAGTTGATTGTAAAGTCAGTATTCTAGTAAATGAGATTACTTTTCCATAGATCTAAGATAGATACAGGTTGGGGTCAGAAATAAATCAAGAAGTGGTCAGGGTAGAAACCAATAAATCCAATCACAATGCCCTGGGAAAAGAAACTAAGGAAACAGTTTAGCTAGTCAGCTGATTTCTTTCCCCAACTTTTTCAACACCCTCATTAATCCTCTCTGAATTTGCCACTTTGTGGGAATACAGTGAGTCAGTGTGACTGCCTGAGAACAGCTCACTTATTTTGCAGTGCTTGCCAAGAGGCCCACCTGTCTGGAATCCTAACAGCTGAATTTCTCCTGAAGTGCATTATACCCCCTCAGTAGCAGCTACATCAAACTGCCCTGTCCTCCAGGGACTCTTCTCAGCACCTGGCATGTTGTTGATAAAAGAAAAACCAAAACAATGCAATCCAGCTATAAACTCATGATTCCCAGCATTATAAGTACTGTGTAATGGGCCACTTAACTAACCCACCCTTCCTTCCTCTTACAGCTCCTTAAAGCAATGGAGTGGTAAGGGAAAAATTGCAGTTAGAACAAACTTCAAATGATCTGTTCAATTGCTCTCCTCTTGGTGACCTTCCCATATACAATAGATGATCCCTGTTTGGGAGTGTTGGGAGTCTGAGTCTAAGTAGGTAGCATTGAGGTGGGAAGGAGGGATATTGACAGGTAAAGACAAGTCAACAATTTTATTTGCTAAATAGAGAATAATAATAGTCTACACAGCAGTTTCTATCTGCTTTCTTCTAACACTATCTTGATTTGATTAGGTACCCAAGATCCTTTTCAGCCATGTTTGGGGAAAGCCAGACCCATGCCCAGCCAGAGCGTAGGACTGGTATAATCTAGACCAATCATGATGGTCCCAATCTCCTTGTCAGGTATCAGTTTAGATGGGTGCATACGACACAGCTTTGGCCAGAAACTTCAGGGGACATATATTTCAGAGTTGGAAACAGGGGTACTCTTCATTCTTAAAAAATGTCACAAGAAAGCAATGTCCCTCTTCTTCCACTAGCATTGAGCTTGAAGTCCACACATGAAGAGGACAGAGCCAAGAGAATTATAAAGAAATGGAGTCAGAATCTTTATGTATACTGCCTCAAGACTGCCCTGCCTGTGATGTTTTGTGTGATACGAGTCTTTAGTTGCTGGGCCATTTGAATAGGATTTTTCTGATAACCTGCAGCAAAAATCATTCTAACATGTAAACTTTCAGCCCACATACTTCACAAAGAACTAAAGTAAACTTAGGAGGTAAAATGACTTCACAAAGGCCATAAAGCTCATTAACAGCAAAGCCAAGGCTAGCCTAGCAATCCATTGTGTACTGAGCAATTGCATTCTGAAATCCAAAGTTAGTATTGGAATATCAACTTTAGATGAACTCACATACCTGTGGTTAATATGTGATTAATCCATGATTAATAATCATTTTTACCCAAAGAAATGAACATCACCTGAGTCATTCGCTGGCTGACCACTGCATACAGATTGGCTCTCAGTGCTGACTCTCACTGCTGTGTTACATACAATTGAGTACTTAAAAATCTTGGGTATGTTTGTCTTTCCCCTCCTCCATATAGACTATAAATTCCTTGAGAACCAAGGTAAGATCCCACATTGTTAGATTTGTTCTGTGTTACCAATACTTAGTGCCTAGCAGTTCAATAGTTAATGAATTATCTTTTCCCAAAATGCTGAAATATACATGAAAAAAATAACCCATTCATTCACGCATCCTACAAAAGTTTAGTAAGGGTTACTAAGTCCCAGCTACAGAACTGGGTGCTAGAGATAGAGAGAAAAGAGTGAAAGTGTCATGAAAACCTTAAAGTTTATTTGTTTTAAATATTCAGGTCCTGTCTACTTAGAATTTTGAAAAAACAGCTGGTATGTATGAAAGCACAGGCCCAAAAACATGGGCCTTTGAAAAGTACAAATTTTAAGG
Source organism: Indri indri (assembly GCA_004363605.1). Lineage (NCBI taxonomy): Eukaryota > Metazoa > Chordata > Mammalia > Primates > Indriidae > Indri > Indri indri. Next base: position 13,208 of record RJWJ010033917.1, on the reverse strand, counting down.
AAAGTCAAGGGCTTCTAAATAACTGGGCTTTGTTTCTTTTGAAGGTCACTAAACTTCCCATCAGGAAACTCTAACTTTCATTGTGTGCTCCTCACCTTCTTTATTATTTCAAGACATGTTTCCCAAGATTTTAATGCAAGCCCCTTATCTTATTTGTGCAATGACCCACCCATCATTCCAGCAGCAATTATTAGAGTTTGGAGTTGGCTTCCAAATCTGGAGACAAATCCTCAGACTTAGTTTTTCTCCTCAGTCTCAAATATTCACTGCTGTCTTTCTCCCTGACTAATTTATATATTCTGTCCACAACTGCAAACTAACCCTTTGCCTGACTAACGCACTTCTGATCATGGCACCACCATCCTTCAAGTTATCCTATTTCATAGCATTGAATCATCTTTAATTCTCTCCTCACTCCCTCACCAGCACAGCAAAGTGGAACACACCAGAGATCTGGACCCAGGTAGACCTGAGTTCAAACCTAGTAGTCACCACTTCCCAGCCAGGTAAACGTACGTATGTAAATCAACATTGGAGCCCAAATTCCATCAATTATACAGTAAAGACAACATTTCCCAGATATAGCAATTATATATTTTATATGCAGAAAGCATGTATACACCTGATACATAGCAGGTGTTCCCCTTAGACTCATCCATAAAATCAATTGTTCAATCTAAATGGCACTGCCTACATCTTTCAAATCTACATTAAACATGTTTTTTGAATTTTTCACAGCTGAGATATTTCACTTCGCTGAGCCTTAGGGAATTTTGTTTGTCCTCACCTAGTACCATTAACATCATTTTGAAATGGCTGGTACTTATCTCACAAGCTGGATTGTTGGATTTTCCAGATTTGCTCTGTCCAAGATGGCAGCTATTTAAATTTAAGTTCATGGCTAATCAAAGTCAAAAATAATTATAAATTAATGAAAATTAAACTTTATTTGAAACTAAATTATTCAGACACACTAGTGACATTTCAGGTGCCCAATAGCTACCTGCAGCTAGTGGCTACCATAATACAGTATACTAATGTATATTATGGAGAATTATAAAAACTTTCCATCATCCAGATTTTTAGCCCTTCTTTGATGGCAGAAAGTCTATTTCTGTATTTTATTCCTTTTGGTATCCTCTGTCATCTATTGTACTTGGTAGGAACTTAAAAAATACGTATTTTACAAATGTGTCAACAAATAGATATCCACTTTTTAAAATCTCTGATACCATGTACCATTGATTAAAAATCAATAATCATTTGCTTTGTGATTACCTTCCTCTGAAGAAGATCATGGCATGGCCTTTCAGTTCTTGCCCACCATACCTCTCCAAGGGAAATTTGGTGTAACCAGGCTGGTTTTAAGACTTTTTTAAGGAAAATGGAAGAAAAAAAGTGCAACATGAGATATTCAAGTGTAAGCAGAGGACTTTTAGAGGGCAGCAGTTTAGAGGTTGCTTAAGTATGCAAGGGTAATAAATAAAAAAAGAAAAATGGGAATTTTAACAGGTATTATGAGGACCTGTGTGCCACCTTCCCTGTGTGGAAGAAATAGAAGAAAGACTTGAGATATTGGAATTATCAATTATTGCATGGCCTTTGCTTTTTTAAAGACAATACTATTCTAAAACTGAAATTATATGGATCATGATTTTGTAAGAATTATAATTATATATCACCATGTTGCAACACTTTTTCCTTGATTAGCATAGATTTTCTATTATATGACTTCTATTTCATATAATATTACACATTTATGCTCACAGTGGCCTTTTCATAATCATAAATAAGTGTAGAATTATATCAGGTAAAAATGTATGACTTCATTCTCACATCATGATTGACCATAGACAATCCTAAGAACCAACCTAAAGTCACATAAACATCCCTGACACAATATTGGTTAACATTGGCCTTCAGAATTTCTAGAAAAGGAATGGACTCCTCTCACAGCAGGCTGACACAGGTGCATTCTCTAAGAGGGGCATGAGGAATAGAGCCCCTTGACTCCTTCTGACATTAATGGGCATCCCACAGCCAGATCTCTGTGCCCTGCCTTGAGAATTTACCCAACTGTAAAATTACATTCTACATAGTTTCATGTGGGAAGATGACGCATGTCACTCCTGGAAACCATCACATGTTCCCTATAAATTACGTTGCTAAACAGCTCCTACCATGGGTAGTCCATTTGGGCCTTAAAATTTTTTTACCTTCACCTCGACTGTCTAAGAATGGCAAGGAAAGATATTTTCACTATTGCAAAATCTGCAATATGAAGGCCAAGAAAACGATAAATTACTGTTGCCTTAAGTGGCATGTTATTTTATCTGATGCAATGCAAAGTCAATCATTAGCAAGCATTTTGACAGCTTCTAACTGAACAGATAACTAGGCTGGATATGTTAAATGCTCTAAATGACAATGTAAATGTTTTACAGACTTAATTCCTCTTTATCTGGCCTTTTCCTTTAGGTTTAGGGTGATGCTGATCAATGGTATGACTTTCCTAGAATCAATTTTCAATTAATGAAGTGTGAATTCATTTAAAATATATGGTAACAGTAAAACAATGTGTTCAGACAGTTCATGCTGCTATGACTGACTTCTTTATTATGATGAAGTCTACTGAAAGCTCAGATTTATTTTTACCTTTTTTAAAATTTTGTTTTATAGTCATTGTGACAAGACAGCTGTGTTCTTTCCTCCAAACTACCACTGCCAGAAACTAGTTGCTTGACTCAGTTATCTTCTCTAACATACATTTCTGCAGCTACAAAATGAATTTGGTATTTACTGCACAGTTTTCCTGTAAGAATTTAACAAGACAATATATAAGAAAGCACTGTACACAAGATCTAGTATATGGTAGTGTTGTAGACATTCATTAAAGTTTAATTAATCATGCATTCAATATATATGGAGAAAATCTGTCAGCCAAACTCATCTTATTCCTTCTCCAATTCCACTACCTTTCTTCAACTTCACATTAGTGTTCAATAAATGTTTGTAAGCATTCTGCTATTTTATTGATTTTTTCCATTGTTCCTTTGGTTGAATATTCATTATTATTTTGACACACATAAGATGACATTTCATAGAAAAAACATTAAACATAAAAGCTAAGATTTGACATCTTATCAGCTTTTTGGAAGAATTGTAAAATTCATTTAAATCAGTATGGTATCTCCATGTCCACAGTGAATAAACTTAAGTGAGGACTGGTGAGATGTCAAAAAACTGGCCTCTCAGGAAAATGGCAAAGACATCACTCTCCAAAGCAGTACCCACAAGAGACCACATAGTTTGGATTTATCTTCAATGATCAAAGTTTCATTTGTTTCCAAATTTATGTGTTGTCATTTCTTTCAACTTAATTGACAAAATCTGATTCCATCTCATATAGCACCTAAAATTTTGAAATAGGCATGGGAAGAGTCAGGGTGATTACCTGCAAAGGATACTCATTAAGGAAACATCACAAGATATCTTCAAGGCCTAATAGAGGACTGGTCTTTAGCACCTAGAAGTTGCCCAGTAAGTATGTGTTGAATAATGAATGAGAGAAGAACCAAGTGTTATATTTTGTCTTTCTAATCTCATGGCTTCGGTGAAATACTAAGTACAAAAGAGGCAGTCAATAAATACTTCCTATATTAAATATAAAGTTTGTTGAGCAAACTGTATTTCTTGGGTTATTCTCCTTGAATCCTTAGGCTGTTCCCTTAGGACAATTCCATTGAATTAGGATTGAGATCTTGAATTCAAGATTTGTCTGGAGGACCTGGGAAAACCATATTAATTCATGTATGTCAGTTTGCTCATTTGAAAATGAAGAACTAACCCTAAGACACTTTGTTTCCTTCTTTCTTTGACAAATATCAAATAGAACCCTTCAATTTATCCACTTCCCACCTGCGATATTGTAAAATATATATTTGGTCTTCAATCCCATTTCCTAGCACACAACTCCTAAAATACTTACAATCTCCAAAGTGATGTCTTTTGGTATGTTGATATTGACTGATGGCTGTAACTCCTAGGTAGCTTCAGGATGGGATTGGTTACCTGAAAGATCAAGGCAGAAATAGAGGGTTGAGATTTTCAGTCCCAATCCCCAACTTCTAGGGAGAAGAAAAGGGTTAAAGTTTATGTAGATCACCAATGGCCAATGATTTAATCTATCATGCCTATTAATGAAGCCTCCATACAAATCCAGAAGGACAGGATATAGAGAGCTTCTAGATAGCTGAACACATGGAGGCTGGCAGGATGGTGGACAAGAACTCATCCACATGCCGGAGGATAGTGCACACTAACTCAAGAAGGACAGATTCTTCTGTGCTCAAGACCTTTCCTGACCTCCCCCTATTATCTCTTTATCTTGCTGTTTATTTCGTATCCTTCAAAATAGCCTTTGTAATAAACCAGTAAACATGTTTCCCTGAGTTCTGTCTGTGAGCCACTCTAGCAAATTAATCGAACACAAAGAGGGGGTCATGGGAACCCCAACTTGAAGCCAGTGGGTCAGACTTTCCAGAGACCCAGACTTGCCAGTGGTGGCAAGGAAGAAGTCTTGTAGGACTGAACCCTCAACCTGTGGTTTCTGAGGCAATCTCCAGGTAGACAGCATCAGGACAGAACTGAATTGGAGGACACCCAGCTGGTGTCCACTGCAGAATTGATTGCTTGGACATACTTGGTCACAGAAGTCTTCTGTGTTGATTGTTGTTGCTGAGTGAGAGAATACAAAAAGCACTTCGAGTTTGTGTGTGAGTTGTTTTATTCCACTCACACCACCCTGAACACACACACAATTAGAGGAGCCACAAAGGTTTTGTCCAAATTAATTCTTGGGAATCTGCTGAGAAACTCTCAGCAATTTTATTTCTCCTCTTTAGTCCAGGCCTATCCCTGATAATGCACCATATATTACTCACTGCATTCAGGAAGTCAGATTTCTCCTTCCTCCCCTACATACAACAGTCATTCACACCTTTCACCATTCCTTTCTTATAGACTAACATAATCTCCTTTTTCCAGTCTTTCCTTCCAGAGTTTTAAGGCTCATCGTAATAAACTATGATGGCACCTTCCTTTACAAGCTAGGCCTTTGTGATTCCTTCCCAATCTCCAGTCCGTATCACTTGAGAATATTCTGTTTGATGTAAACACTATTCTACAAAGCTTAACTTCCCACTGATTGAAAATTCTCTGAGGACAGAAAACATATGACTTTATTTTTCCATAAATCACCTATCAGAGCACCTAGCACTCTGTGAGCTCAATGGATACCTGTGAGTTTGAATAGAATAAAATAGAATTGAGTGGCAACATTATCTAAGGATAGAAAAGAGAAGGAGTGTACAAACCTAAAAAATAGACAACTATGCTAAAATTATGCATAATAAGTAACTTGGTTAAACTTAAGGGAAAATGTGCCAATTGCAAAGATGATTGTATCTAAATACCATATACTTGACTAATTTATTTTCTTTATTGTCATTTTTGCCCCACCGTAATGTTAGTTCCACAGGGCAGAAATTGTTGTCATTTTTTGTTCACTGTTGTATCTTAGCACTAAGAATAATGCCTGGCACATAGTAGGTGCTCAATATATATTTGCTGGATGAAATAAATAAATAAATGAATTAGGAAAGTGATTACAAAACAAAAGGTAATGCTTCATCTTGTATTCCCTTTGTCATCAGAATAAAGTTATTCAAAGCACATCTCATTCAAACCTCTTAGCCTTTCTGCCTCACAAGAACTCTCTGGATATAAAAGCCTAGAAGAAAAGCCTAGCACTCAGAAAAAAACATGAGTTTTCTCAGAACAAATTTTGGGAGGGAAAATGAGAGAAAGTAGTTAAAAGGTAGGTTTTCATATTCATATTTCTCAATGCTTTCAAATGTCTTTTTTATTAATTCTTACATGGCTCGATTTAAAGTAGTTTAGTAAAGCAAGGTTACGAATGCTGCCTGTTCCCTACAACACCATTTTCAGTCATTACTTAGGACTGACTAGTGCTGCTCTAACAAGAGGTAGGTGGAGGAAATCATAACTCATTTAACAGCAAATAAAACCATACACCAACGATTGAAGAGAAAACACAGCAGCTTACATCTTTGGGTAACAAAGCTGGTTAATGATTAGTTTATTATTCAGAGGATATGAAGCAGTGTTCAGACCTTTAGGGATCCACATCCTGTATTAGTCAGGGTTTTCCAGAGAAACAGATGCAACAGGAAATATGTATAGACAGAAAGGGATTTATCATAAGGAATTGGCTCACGCAGTTGTGCAGACTGATAAGTCCCAAGATCTGCCATCAGTAAGCTAGAGACCCTGGAGAGGGATGGTGTAGATCCACTCAGAGTCCACGAGCCTGAGAACCAGGAGAGTCGATGGCATAGTTCTAGTCTAAAGGCCAACAGGGTCAAGACCAAGGAAGTGCCATGTTTTGGTTTGAGCCCAAAGGCAGAAAAAAAAACCAATGTCCCAGTTTGAAGACAATCGCACAATAAAAATTTCCTCTTACTCATGAACGGTTCAGCCTTCCTTTTCATTCTATTCAGGCCTTCAACTGATTGGATGAGGCCCACCCACATTAGGGAGGGCAATCTTCTTTACTCAGCCTACCAATTTAAATGTTAATCTCATTCAAAGACATCCTCACATAAACACCCAGAATAATGTCTGACCAAATATCTGGGCATCCCATAGCCCAGTCAAGATGACACATGAAATTAGCCATCACATCCATCATTATCTACCATTTTTGGAAAAGATAGTAGATAATATCTGGACTCAACCACTTCAATTATTTTTCTTTGACCCTCCTGGTCCTATTAAGAGCAACAAATATGATATTCAAAAATGCAACAGTAAACCATTCATAATCTTTTCATTAGAGCAGCAAGTTTCTGTCTTTTTCTGTATGGCAGTTTAGACTCATTGCAGAATGGGCTGGAGCAGAAAAACCAGATCAGATTCATATTCAGGGCAGATCTTATAATTTCTAGTCACTTTAAGATTTCAGCTATCAATTGCGTATCTTTGTCTATATTTCATATTGTTTTAATGGAGTACACTGAATCATAGATGCATATGTATTATTTGAAAAAATCTGGAGGAAAAAATTTTTGGTTATTTTGAAGCATATCAGCTAAAAATGAAAAGAGAGCAAATATGTTAATATACTTTATATGTCAAATATTTGTTATGAATAATTTTATTTTTATTTTAACAAGTAGTAAGTTTTCATTTTCTTGCTTACAATGTGACATGAATATTTGGTGAATCATAAAAACTCATTTCCCTAAAAATGGGTTATAGATTTTGTAGGTATGTTTTATACTTACCTGCTTTTATGACAATACATAGTCTTATCTTCTTCAAAGAAACAAATTCTTCAAAAACCTAATAAAATTTAACTCGATATATCAATTACCTACTCTGTGCCAAGCTTTCCCTTCTCCTACTATATTTTAAATTTAAATATTTCCTTCTTTCATTAGTCACTTTGTAAGCTCTCCGTTATCATGCACCACCATTTTAACACTTTGCGGTGGTAAAATGTGATATCACCATTGTCCTAGGCTCTCTCATGGAGCTGGAACATTAGATGTCATTTCATCCACTGTTAAAGCACCTCTATAACATCACTAAAATTTGAGTCAGTAGAAACAAACTGTCTGATGATAAACTCATACCTAAGGCAGTCCACTCTACAATTGAATAACTCTTGCCACTAGAAAATTCTTTCCTATCTCGCTGGAAAACACAATCTCTTCTTTAGTTTTGTTGTTTTTTGTTTGTTTGTTTTATTTTTGCTTGTATTTCTTTTCTTTCTCTTTTCTCATTCAAAGAAATAGCTCTAAATTTGTATGGATTTTGGAAAAGGATATGGCAAAGTAGAACTTAGAAATTTTTATGTTTTTTTCTTTCAATACTAATACTTCCTCTAATACTGCAGAGGAATGTAAATTAAAAACTTGAAGAATATGAAAAGGAAAAGATTTTCCCTATACTAAAAGAACATTTCCCAGAATTTGGGGGAAAAGAAGAGAGAGAGAGACAACTCCATGGCCTCCAAGACTAGAGGAGACCTCTACTCCACTTCCCACTAAGACCAATTGTAAGGCAGCCAAATGCCAACCAGAGATAGTTGAGTGGTTCCTTGGGCAGATAAACCAAGAATCAGCTTCACTGTGCAGGTAACAAAGAAGCAGTGGAGTGTAGCCAAGCTGAAAAGAGCACGTGTACACAATGACGTTAATCAGTTACCTATGGGACTGATAACGGAAAACTGCTGCCCTTACCACAGAGCAATGCCCAAGACCCAGAATTGAATAACAACTTGAGAAGGAGGGGGTGTCCTTAGTTGGACAAGGATTCTTTCTATCAACTCAGGAGAGCGGAGGCTAAAGGCAGACATTGTGTTATTACAGTTGATTAAGAAAGTACATTTTTTTGTGCAGCTGAGTTATCCATTGAGTTTCATACTCTTATTGGTTATACTGAGGTTACTTCTGTGACATTGTTTTCTTAACAGAGACATTGTTAACATCTGTAAACTTTGGCAACCAGACTGGTGATCACCACCAGGGTATGATTTCTGAGTAGAATTACACCACCATCTCTCCTGTTCTATGCTTTCTTTACTGAAGCCAGAGTTAGCAATTTTGGCAGCCATGTCACGCTAATGGCCCAAGCTACAGACAACTAAAACCCCACATCTTTTTCATTCACATAACTATTGTTGTAGTGGTATAAATCTAGCTAGGAAGCCATTCTCTGGGCTTAATATTAATTACCAGTAAATTCATTTATTTTTCTTTCTTTTATCATCTCTTTGGACCTCATGTGCGAAAAGTTGTAATGTTTATACTCTTCAATTCTTAGCATGTAATAATCATCATTAAACTCTATATTGCCACTCTTTTGGCTAGTTTATTGTATTAATGTACCTTTCACTCTGGAATCCCACTCTTATGCCTTCCTGTAGGCACCCTCTCAAATGTGTTTGATATAAATTCCTGGATAGGTATCTATCCTTGACAAATACATACAGTTGTATGTATATGGGTATTGTGAGGTGTTTTAATGTCCATATATTTTCCATATATGGCATTACATAACCTTATAAATTCAAATGTATTTTATTATATCCTTGTATTTGAGGTGTTCCTGATTAGGTGTGAAGAATATTTTCTATCCCAGCATGGTATACCATAAGATCATCTCAAAGATTACTAACATCTATTAATCCTCATCCTTTGAATTTGAGCATTCCACTGGTTACAAATCCACCTAAGTGTACCATCATCCAGTCCATGTTATATATGATGTCATTAGCTTCTGGGCATTTGTGAGATTCTCAGTTTTGTCTAAGTGAGAAAGTTAGAATATACAGGAAATGAACTCAGTTGGTAGAAAACACTCTCAGAGTTGAAAATGGAGGCTCTAGGGTGTAGGTGTTTTGGCTTTATTAGCAAACACTACCCAAGTTCCCCAAAAAACTACTTTATATATCACACAAACAAGAAACTAGCACAATTCTAGTTTAATTGGTGCTTTCTCTCTTTGGTTTAGGACTCTGTATAATTGAGCAATTCCATGCCTTTGCTTTTTCTTACACTGTAATTGGCCACAAGACAAGTTATGAAACTCAAGGTTTTCCTGATTAATCTAACCACAAACACATACTCGGAGGCACACTAATACAAACACCAACAGGGTATTAGTAGCTAGATCTTCACACTACTATGCAATGAAATCTCTAGCATTATCCTATGGATCACCAAGGTATGTGCACATCCATCCAAAGGTGAAACTCATAGTCAATACTATGGGAGAGAAGATAGGTGCCCTCAGTGGGATTTTGGGACCTTCATAGCCTCATGGAGAGCTGTGAGCACAGCTTACTGTGTCTTATTGTCAGAAGGAGAAGAGATCTTCCACTGTCCCACATCATCCACATCCTGATTTGGATGAGGAAATATTGCCTAGAAAAGTAACGTCATCTCAATGGAAGACAGTGAATGCAAAGATGTTTATGTGGCAAATGACTAATATTTGTTGATTTTTAACTGAGGCAGAGACAATCTATACTGGAAGTGACTATAAAGAACATTTTTCCAGAAGCTAACATATTCCCTAAAATATCACAAAGGGATTCTCTGGGATACCTCATCTCGAAATTGCCCAAGTGACTAAACATAATCAGAGCTTGAATTAGGAAATGTCATGCTTTCTCTTTTATTTTGACATGAATTTTTATATGATGATTGGCCCCTAACCTGGGTTTAGTCCTTCCAACTTCACCCGCAGGCCCAGGATATGGCCTGTGGCCACTGTCCCAAATGGGGCTCCAATCTTGCCTCGGGCCTCCTGGCTTCAAGCCCAAACTCTGCCCTGTTCTTGCCCTGCAGGTCTCTTGGCATTCCTGGTCTGACTCTGGAAAGAGTCCAGGCTTTCCTTGTTCTCTGGCACACTTTACGTAGGCCATGTTCTTTATTTATAGGGGCTATAATCTTTTTCAGAATTCCATGAAACTGTTCCATTTGTCCTCCCTTCCTATTTAATTCCTGCGAATTAAAAATCATTCACGCATTTATTTACTTAATCAAGAAAATATGTATTGAGCAAATTCAATGGTCACAACACTGTTAGTCACATGTGTAGAATATGCCTTAACAGAACATATGATTTTTTTTCCAAATTAGCTTTTTATGAACTAGAAATTGAGCTTATGTTACTTAAAAACAAATTTATTGCACAGTTCAAAGTAAACAGTAAAAATTTTTTGACAGCTGCTCCCATTCCTTTGCCACAATCCTGCTTCCCAGTAATAGAAGTTAGTGGCATTAAGTAATGTACATAGACTTTATCTTTCATTCGAAACACATAGTATTTATTTCCATGCAACTCTTTACAGCATTCTTTACAGTTCAGTAGTCACATAGAGTGACATATCTTACATGGGGAGAAAAAATAAATCACATTATTTTATTCTTAATCAAGACTAACTTCTTTCTCCTCATCTTACTCCAAATCCAATCTATAGTACCAAAACTACATTTCCCCTTACACAGCGATGAGATGAGAAGGTTGAATAGAAGATGTTCCTTATGTTCAATCATTTCAGCCGTGCTAAGAACAGGCTTACTTCATATGTTTACTTCATAGATGCTTATACATTTTGCTTTTCCTGCAGAGTATTATAGATTGAAGAAATGCCAATTAATGAAAGCCACCAAGACTTGTATGGATTGTATGGAATTTACATATGCGACAACAGTAGTCACCATCTCCCCACCCATGGACCAACATATGTCAGACGTATGTACCAACATCTTTGTAAAATATTTTCCAGCATTATTAAGATATGATTGAAAAATTAAAAATTGTATATATTTAAAGTATATAATGTGATGATTTCATACAGGTATTCATTGTGAAATGAGTCCCACAATCAATCTAATTAATGTATCCATCACTTCATATAGTTACCTTTTTGTGTGTGAGGTGAGAGCACCTAAGATCTCTTCTCTTAGCAAATTTCAAACATACAGTACATTATTATTATCTACAGTTACCATGTTGTATATTAGATCTCTAGAACATATTCATCTTATAACTGAAAGTTTACACCAATTGACCAACATCTCCCCATTTCTCCCACCCTTCAGCCCCTGGAAACCACCATTCTATTCTCTACTTCTCTGTTTGACTTTTTGTTATATTCAGTGTATAAGTGGAATCATGTGATTTATCTTCCTGTGCCTAATTTATTCTACTTAGCGTAATATTCTCCAAGTTCCTTCACATTGTCCCAAGTAGGAAGGTTTCCTTCTCTTTTTGAAGGCTGAATAATATTCCATTATATACACATTTTATACACATACACACACACACACACATACACCTGTATTCACAATTTCTTTATCTATTCAACCATTGATGAACACTAAGGTTGTTTCCATATCTTGGCTATTGTGAATAATGTTGCAATGAATACAGGAGTGCAGCTCTCTCTTCAACATCCTGATTTCATTTCCTTTGGATATATACCCGTAAGTGGGATTTCTGGATCACATGGTAGTTCTAGTTTTAGCTTTTGCTGATATCTTTTATTTTAGAACAACACTGAGTTTTTCTCAAGTGGCTTCTTTGATAGGAAAAAAGTCACTTGCCAATACATAGCTGTCTCAGATTAAATTTATCTTTACCTTTTCACACTAGCAAGCTTGGAATATTAAATTTCTTTTTTTCTTATTTTCCTAGGACCCTCCATTGAACTCAATGTGGCATTCTCTGAGTAATGTGTGCTGGAATTTACATTCATTTATTCATTTAACAAATACACATTGTCTACTAATCATGTATCAGGCACTGTCCCAGGTGCTAAGGAGACCGCAGAGCAAAAGAGATAAAGATTTCAGCTCTTCATGGAGGTTACATTTTACTAGGGGGAGATGGAAAAATTTACCATAAATAAATACATGATATGTTGAGTGTATTGAGTGCAATGGAGGGAGAGGAATCAACTAAGAGGCATGGCAAGTGAGGGGTGAGAGTTTGCAATTGTAAATGAGGTGGTGAGAAAAGGCCTTACTAGCAGTGGTAACATTAAAGCAAAGATCTGAAAGATATGGGAAAATGAGGCATACCACTATCTGGCTGGAAAAAATGCTCCAAGCAAAGGAAATAGGTGATGCAAAGGCCATTGGTGAGAAAGTGTCTGGTTGTTCAAGGTACAGCAAAGAGGCCAATGTGGTGAGTTCCATAAGGGAGCAGACAGGGGAGGGATTATTATTTTAGCTTCTTGTAAGGGCTTTGGATTCACCTTTGAGAGAGATGGGATGCCTTATGGGGGCCTTTGAGCAGAAATGAGATAATCTAAAAAGTTTTAAAGAGATCATTCTGATCATCAGGGAAATGCAAGCCAAAGCCACATGAGGTATCATCTCACCCCACTTAGGATGCCTAGCATCAGAAAAACAAAAAATAACAAGTGCTGGTGACAATGTGGAGAAAAGGGAACTTTTATACACTGTTGGAGGGAATGTAAACTAATACTCCCACTATGGAGAACAGGATGGAGGTTCCTCAAGAAACCACAAATAGAATAATCATATGATCCAGCAATTCTACTACTGGGTGTATATCCAAAGGAAAGGAAATCAATATATCAAACA
>RJWJ010033916.1:0-17586 GCA_004363605.1 Indri indri | reverse complement strand
TTTTTTTCTATCCATAATCCATATACCCTGCTTTATTGCTTCATAATTTCTTCCAGCTCTCGCTGCTCTACCGTACCCCACCTGAGGAGGTTGACCTCTAAGAACTACATCAGGAGGCTCCCTTGCTCTCTGGCTTGCAGCTGGATTTACCCAGTGGGACTCCCAGCAGGAGATTAGAGAGTGGGAGGAGAGTGAGGTCAGAATATTTATTCCACTGTCTTTCTCCCTGCAGGATGACCTTGGCTGGCTGCTTCCCTCAGCTGCTCTCACAAAATTCTTGCTTCCCAGATTCTGGCAAACCATTCCTCCTCTTGTCCCCTGAGGCTCAGGAGCACTAACAGTCCTGCTGCTAGACCTGGGGTATCCTTTGTAGGGTTTCCTTATGCTTTGCTCTTTTTAATTAGTCCCCTTGACAATTCTTTAAATCCTAATTTGAGTTTCATGATAGAACCAGGCTGATACAAGTACCTACCCAGCCAAGCAGGTACTAGAATTCTTCCCATTTTATGAATGAGAAAACTGAGGTTACAAAGAGTTTAAGTGACTTGCTCAAGGCCACAAGGCTACTTACAAGTCTGACTAAAGACTCAATCCAGAGAGTCTGGCTGCAGAGTTTTAAGGCTTTCAAAGGCTCTGAATGCAGAGTGTATTCCCATGACATACAGAGGGTGCTAGACTGTCATCCTCTCTTCCCTCTTTCATTAAATCCATACTGAGTGATGCTGTTACTCCTATGCCTGTTGAGAAACCAACATATTTCTGTATCTGCAAAATGAGAGAATTCTCCAAGCTCTGATGTCCTCACAGAGCTGTGGTGGGGCTCAGAGAGATCTTGGCCATTGAAAGAGCTATTCTGGAGTTTGGTGGAGCATATGACCCAGGTCTAGCCAATCGGAGCATCACTGTATTCCCCCAGCCACAGTGATTGGCTCAGGAGTGGGCATGCAACCCAATCAAAGCCAATGGGACTATTTTCTGGGATATTGGTAGAAGAGGCATGGTCTTCTCTCTGCCAGGCTTCAACCTGGGAGAAGATAAAGCGTGGATACTGGGCCACCATGTGTATAAAACGCCCAATCAAAGAAGCAAAATCAACAAATGGAGAGAAACTGACTTCTGTGATATTTCATACCCTGAATCCATCATATCTGAAATCCACCCAACCCTTCGGATAGTTCTTTTACATGAGACAATATATTCTCCTTTTTCCTTATGACAGAGTCCCAACTCTAGGGTCATAATCTTGTCACTTGCAATGGAAAGAGTGCTGACACAGTAGGAGACAAGTTGGAGTGGGAAAAGGAGTGAAGACTCTGCAGCAGCTGGGTGAACTTCTATTCATCCATCAAGACCCAACCCAAAAGTTACCATTTTGTTCAGCCTTCCAACTACCCTCCCCAACAGCTAGTTGCTCCCTTTCCACTTCCTTGCATGCTTAGAAAGTTCGTACACATTTCTGCTATATCACCTCTCACACTGTGCTGGAATTGTTTGAGTTCCTGATCTAGGGAGTGAACAATGTACTTGAACCTTATTCATCATGGAATTCTTAGTTTTTAGCAAAAGGCCTGGCACAAAGTTGATACTAACTCACTGAATGTTTGTTGAGCAAATAACTAAATGAATGAGACCAGGGCAGTAGCAATAGGAATGGGCAGGAAGAGATGGATGGGAGCCAACAAAAAGTAATAGCAGCCTTAAATCTTTTTTTGGAATAAGACAGGCTTGAGATTAATATTAATAGCAAGATGTTATTTAGTTGACTTGGCCAAATCCCTGGAGTAAAATTAATAATAGCTGTGACTTATCTCATGCCTTATGTGCCAGGTGTTTTATGTACATTAAATTCAATCTTCGCCCCTGCCTGGCAATGGAGGTATGATATGGCGATTCCACACATCTGGTTTATTTTGAGGAATTGAAAGCAACTCCAGGGGAGGATTGTCTAAGCTAACCATAGCAATTCCTTCCTCCTTCACCGCGGCTAGATCAGGGATGGGCAGACCTAGGCTGATTAGGACCAGAGGATAAAGCTTATTGCTATAAAAAAGGATGTGCGAAAAGGTGCTCTCTTTTGCTAGATAGGAAGAGGAAAGTTTGTGGCCCTGGCTGGTTCTTGGTAGGCATCTTGACAACAGTCCTTTTTTTTTTTTTTGAGACAGAGTCTCACTCTGTTGCCGGGGCTAGAGTGCCGTGGCATCAGCCTAGCTCACAGCAACCTCAAACTCCTGGGCTCAAACAATCCTTCTGCCTCAGCTTCCCGAGTAGCTGGGACTACAGGCATGCACCACCATGCCCGGCTAATTTTTTCTATATATTTTTAGTTATCTGGCTGATTTCTTTATATTTTTAGTAGAGACGGGATCTCGCTCTTGCTCAGGCTAGTCTCGAGCTCCTGACCTGGAGCGATCCTCCCACCTCGGCCTCCCAGAGTGCTAGGATTACAGGTGTGAGCCACCATGCCCAGCCCTTGACAACAATCCTGATATGTGGGGAGCAGAGCAAGGAAATCCTAGAGGAATGGATCCAGGCCTCCCATCACACCCAATCTGAAGCTGACCTATTCCTGGAAGTTGAGTTATGGGAGTTATGTCAGCCAAAGGCATACCTATTGAGATGACTTCTCTTGTACATGCTGTTTCTACTGCCTAGAATGTTCTACGCCCTTCTCTTTGTCTGGCAAACTCCAACTTATTTCAGGCCCCAACTTAAATGTCATTTCATGACTTCCTCACTATCCTAAACTCCCAGATTCACTTACAGTCCTTGGCTATGTTAACATATAGATAACTACCTTCGAGTTATCTCTTGGTGGTTTGAATTTTTCCTTCATTGCTCTTATCACAATTACAAGTGATTCATTATTGTATACTACTTTAAAAATTATTTGTCTCTAAATTCCATAAGGGTACCAGTATGTCTGTTTTGCTCCGCACTGAATCCTTGGAACAGTAGCTGTCACTTAGTGGGCAATAATGAAGATTCGATAAAAGAATAAATGAAAGCTATTGCTTGCTGTGGTAATGAGTTGTACCAGTGGTTCTGCAAATGTGGTCTCTGGACCTGCAGCATCAGCATCTTTGGGAACTTGTTAGTTAGAAATACAAATTATTACACTCCACCCCAGACCTATGAAAGGGAAACTCTAAGAGAGGGGCCAAGCAATCTCCATTTTAACAGTCTTTCCAGGTGATTCTGGTTTTTTTTTTTTTCCCTTACTAACTTTGAGACTGCCTCTGAATTTCCAGGTGATTCTGATTCACGCTCAAGTTTGAGCGTGAGGAAAGAAAAATAGCTCCCGCTCCACCCTCCTCCCCAATGCCTGGGGGCAATTGTTTAAAGACATTTTGTTCCTGACTGGCTGCCTGGACCAAGATCTCCCTATTCTTGGAATTTGTCATACAAACGACAATGTATAGCCAATCAGTAGCTTATGTTATTTTAATGTAAATTCTTGGTACATAATTTAGGAACTACCTCTTCTTTTTTCCTGAAAAACCCACTTGTAGGCCTGGAGAAGTGGTTCACACCTGTAATCCTAGTACTTTGGGAGGCTGTGGAGAGGTGAGAGGATTGCTTGAGGCCAGTTCTAGACCAACCTGAGCAAGAGCAAGAGCAAGACTCCCCTCTTCACAAAAAATAGAAATATTAGCGGGGCATGGTGGTGCACACCTGTAGTCCTAGCTACTTGGGAGGCTGAGGCAGGAGGATGGCTTGAGTCCAGGAGTTTGAGGTTGCCATGAGGACACTGCACTCTAGCCTGGGTGACAGAGTGAGAACCTGTCTCAAAAAATAAAATAAAACAAAACAAAAAACCCCACTGTAACTGCTGCTAATTGGAGTGCATATTCAAGGTAACTTGAATCTATGCTCCTTGGTGGCTGTTAGGTACTGAATGAGGCTGATAGGAGGGGGTCGGCTATCCCCATTTATAAAAACCCTCACTAAACCTCCTTCTGTGCTGACTTTCTTTTTGGACTCAGCCCACCCGCACCCAGGTGAGTAAACCAGCCATATTGCTCTCACATAGCCTGTGTGTGAAATGTGTCCTTTGGGTCATTCATTCACCCTTTCAGTGGCTATCAAGCTTTAGGCTTGAATAAACTCTATACTTCAGTGGTCCCCAACCTTTTTGGCACCAGGGACGAGTTTCATGGAAGACAATTTTTGGGGGTGGGGAACAGAGGAGGGGAGCTCAGGCAGTGATGCAAGGGCTAGGGGAGCTGGGGAGCTGCTGTAAATACAGATGAAGCCTCCTTTCCTCGTCTGCCAGCTGCCCACCTCGTGGGAAGTTAGCTACGCTCCCAGCAAAAAATCAGGTCCCTTAGGCAGGGGTTGTCGCAAAGGATAAGGAAATAACAGAAAATAGAAAATAATAGAGTACAGAAATAAAAGAATACACAGAGACGAAAGTACAGTTTTGTAATAGTGTAGATTTATGAGAAGGGGGTCATCGAGAGACCCCACAGTATTCCCGTGAACTGTGAGGCCCAGAGTAAAGTTGCACATGGGTATTTATAGGTACAGAGATCGGTTGCCAGGGGTAACAGGTTTACATAATAACAGGTAGTTCGTTTTAGGTTAAAAGTCTTCCGAAAGCCTTCTATAGATCCCTTAATTAACTCTACGTGAATAAAGGGTTACAAAATCTTTCAAAGACAAACTTCTAAGTTCTAAGATAAAGCTATCACTTAACAGAAGGGTTAAACAGATATAGTGGCTCCATATTTCTTTATGTAGTTATTGTGGATGGAGACAGGTAGTCAGGAGTCAAGCAGGAACTGTCCCTTGGGCTAATTGCTTTTAGCCGCAGTTGTCTGTCTGTCGGGTGGGCACTCTTTGATCAACTCTCATCTCGTAGCTCCAGCAAACCTGCTTTGTGTACAAAGGAGGTGAAAACCACAGGTTTGAGACTGCAGCGTCACCTTGGAAAGCAGCTGCCACTGACCTTTGAGATGCCCTCCTGAGGCGAGGCAGCTTTTGATATGCAAACTAACATGTTCACATATTCCTTCAGGACAAAGCCGTGCAAACCTGCTGGAATCATTTCTGTCTCTATATAGCAACAATTCTATAGAGCAATATTAATCTATGGAGCGATATTTCTATGCAGCAACACACCTCCTGCTGTTCGGCCCCTGGCCCCTTCCTAAGTTTCATGGAAGACAACTGTAACATGGACGGGGAAGGTGGGGGGGAGCTCTGTGGCTGGTCCCTAACAGGCCATGCACTGGTACCAGTGCACCGCCCAGAGGTTGGGGACCACAGCTATAATTTAATCATGTTTTCTAAATTTCATTAGTTAAGGTTGACAAGAGCCACTGGGATATGCAGACTTGCTCCAGTCTATGCACTAGGCACACCCTAGGGCTCAACCTCAGCTGCTTGGGATTGTTTCCTGACCTATTTCTTAAAAATCAGCTTTTTCACAAGTGAAGTGGGCTGGAGGATAGGAACAGGAATCCACCACATCCTTTGCAGTTGCTGTTGCTTTGGCTGTGATCATACTTTCCACACTTGACTTTATCCTCCAGATCTGTTGACATTTCCATCCCTCCCCTCCATTTTCTATCTCAGCCCCCTGTTTTGTTCATAGCGTTTTTGTTTTAGTTTTTTTAGAGACAGGGCTCACTCTGTCACCCAGGCTAGAGAGGCCAGGAGCACGCGGTGACAGCTCACTGCAGCCTCCAACTCCTGGGCTCACGAGATCCTCCTACCTCAGCCTCCCAAAGTGCTGGGATTGAAGGTTGAGCCACCGCACCTGGCCTCGTTCATAGTTATTGAGTACAAGGGGCTTGTTGTCTGATGTGAATGGGAGTTAATATTACAGCACTGGGTTTTTGAGAAATTTGCTACATTTCTGTCAGTCACTGGTTTAACTCTTTGGGGCACTGTTTCAGTAACACAGGACTGCTGGTAGTTTCTACAATTAATTTATTCATATGCTCTTTACTTGCTGCTCACGTGCTTTATCGAGGTCAGGGACTAGAGAAATTTTGTGTACCCCTCAGTCTTAGCACTCACAGCAGCGTCTGGGCCATGGCAGGGCCAAACTGTGTGTAGACTGAATGAACGTAAGCTCCATGAGGCTGTGTGCCGCCAAAATTCTAGGCCCGTGCGTGACAAGCAAAAGGCGCTCAATAAAGATTTACGGAATGAATTACCTAAAGAAGTGAAAGAGAAACCGCGCCTTTACTAAGATGGGAGCCCCGGCACCCTTTACCAAGATGGCTGCCGGCCCGCGTGGACGGGCGATCGGTGGGCGCAGGAGGCGGGGCCAGAGGGAGGCGGGGCTCGCTGGAGTCGTCAGGTGAGGCTCCGCCCTCCACCCTCCGCCCGCTCTCCCCCTCCCGCTCGCTCGATTCCGGATTGGTCCGGTTCCAGCGCCGCAACCCCGCGGTCGTGCCGTGGGGCCGCCCGGCGCTCGCTACTTCCGGCGGCGCGTTGGGGCTGTTGGTCGGGGGTGGCCTCGCAGCATGAGGCGGCGGCTCCGGGGCGGGCGCGCGTAGGGATGCTCTGGTGGGCGACGGCGGCAGCCGAGTGGGCTGAGGCGGCGAGGACAGCGCGGGTCCCCGGGCCTCTCCTCTGAGCCGGCCTCCCGGGCCGCGTCGCGCCACTGAGGCCCCTTCAGCCTCCGCCCCTTCACCCTCGGGGCCGGGCCCGCCGCCACCTCTGTCCGCGGAGGCCGGGGAGCCCCTGCCTGGGCCCGTAGCCTCCCCCGCGGGGGTCGGGCCCGGGCGGGGGGGGCGCCCGAGCCGTTGCCCTCCTCGCTGGCTTCCGAGCCCCATTTCCTGCTTTTTCAGTTTCCTTGGGGAGGGACGGGTGGGTCTGGATGAATTGTCCCGGGAGCCCCCGATGAGACGGACCGGGCAGCCGTGCTCTTTTTAAAAGCGGGTCCCCTCGGGGCCCGGTGGGGAAGGGGCTGTCTGCATGGGTGGGGGACTTTCCGAGTCTGCCGGGACCATGACCTGAACTGTGCGAGCAGGACGTGTCTGAAGCCCACGAGCTAGCTCACCTGAGCCGCCCTCTCCCCGGCCAGCATGGTAAGTGGGGTCGGAGCCCTCTTCCTTCCTCGGGCGTCCGGCCGGAGGGGTGGGAACCGACCCCGGGGCTGCTGAGCCTTCGCTGCTCTCCCCAGGGCGGGGAGAGGCTCGTGCCGTGCCTGCCCGGTGACACATGCGTGCAGGGTGTGTAGCCCGGCTCTGCTCTCCCATCCCCCCAGGGGTGTCTCAGGACCAGGAGGGCCCTGGAAGCGCAGCAAGCACAGCCTTTGCGTCTGGTGTTTGCCTCTCTTACTCATCATGACAATAACTATCATTTATTTATTGAGAGCTTACCATGCGCCAGATCCTGTGCTAAGTGATTGGCGTGTGTTATTTAATCATCAGAACAACCCTCTGTTATGAATTGAGGGGACTGAGGCACAGAGCAGTTTAATTACCCAACTCAAGGTCAAGCGACTTTTAAGTGATAGTGGTAAGATTTGGATATAGGCAGTCTGACTTTGGAACTCCTATTAAATATCATATTCTTACAGAGCTGGATGGATTCTAGGAGAACATGTCATGTAGCTGTAAGATTATGTATGGGGAAGCAGGGATTTTCAGAGGTCGCTTACACAGATAATGGCAAAGTCAGGAATGGTCTGTTCTTTTGACACCGAGGCTGCTGTTCTTTCTGCTACATGCTCTCTGGCCTTTTCCCTGGTAGTGCCTGGAAAACCATCCTTTCAGGTCCAGCTCAGAAGCCACCTCTGAAGATACTGCCCACGTTTTCTAGACCTGTAGATATTCTCAGTACTCCCTTAGATTTGGGTACTCACATCTATTTGTTAAGTATTTGCCTTTTCATTATTATACTTATTTCTGAGCCTTATCTGTCTATTACAATGGACTTGGCTCCCTCAAAGATGAAATTGTGTGTACTTTTACCTGCCCCAGCTCTTGACACATTGTAAGCCCAGGATGAGTGGTTGGTTGCCCAGCCTGTGTTTGATCACCTCTAGGGATAGAAGTGTCCTCAGTGTCGCCCATTTTATCCCTGCCAAGTTAGTGATGTGTAGAGAGAGGGCTGCAGCTACATCTTCTGTGATATGGATGTGAAAGCATGTGGGATTTTCAAAACATTCAAGAGGCCTGTGGTGGTGTGTTAGTTCCTGGTTATAGAAAGAGGATCTAAGGCATAGCCCTTGTCCTTATGGAGCTTAAAACCAGCTGGATAAAATACACCACTAATGCTGAGCAGCACTGTATAGTATATACTACATATGCTCTCTATATAGTGTATTTTAATATATACACACACACAGTATCTATAGTGGCAGATCATTTAAGCTCTTTGAGTTCTAAATTCCTCGTCTATGAAATATGGAGATAGGAATTCTCTTAGGAATAATCCAAAGGTATGAAGTATAATGTTTAGTGGTTGATGAAAGCAGTACTCATTCCTTCCTTCATTCTTTCAATGATTTTTTTTGTTTCTGTTTTTTGATTGTAGTAAAATTTACCAGTGTAGCCATTTTTAAGTGTACAATTGAATGGCATTACGAACCTTCACATTGTTGTGCAACCATCACTGCCATACATCTCTGTAAGTTTTTTCATCTTCCAAAACTGAAACTGTTCCCATTTGACACTAATTCCTGTTTTCCTTTTCCTCAGTCCTTCCCTCCCACCCCCCTACTCCTGGCAAACACCATTTTTTTACTTCCTGTCTCTCTGAATTTGACTACTTTAGTACCTCGTACAAGTGGAATCATACAGTATTTGACCTTTTGTGATTGATTTATTTCACTTAGCATAATGTCTTCAAAGTTCAGCCATGTCAGAGCATGTGTCAGAATTTCCTTCCTTTTTAAGGCTGAATTCCATTGTGTGTGTGCACCATATTTTGTTTATCCCTTCATCCATCAGTGGCTACCTGGTTTGCTTCCACCTTTTGGCTATTGTGAATAATGCTGCTATGAATATGGACATACAAATCTTTCAGTGAATTTTAAGTAGCTGTTATATGCCAGGCCCTAGGGAATGTCCAGCTGGACAAGACAAATAAGTTTCTTTCCACAGGAAACTTACATCATTGCTTTGGGACCCTTAGACAGAATTTTTGTTATCGAATAAGCTAGCCAAGCACCCTTGTATTCAGGTTTCATTTGAATTGGCAGTCATAGAGCATTATGAGAATGCCAGCCTTTGAGTAATTAGTTGTAAAGTAGTTGAATTCATGACCTCCATGTATATTTTTTTCTGAGGTAAGTTGTGAGTCAGTTTTTGTAACCTAGACCTGGATTATTTAGGCTCGTAGTGGATGGCCATAGTGGATATGAAATGTCTAATCGTGCCCTTTTTGTGTCACTGACACCATCGTTTCATCTGTAGGTATCTTAGGGTCAGGGGCTTGGGCAGGGCAGGCCTTGTCCCCCAAAGGCAAGGAAGCTATTGCTTGGTTTATCTCTTATAGGAAGAGGGTCTTTTCCCTGGAATCCCAGCTCTTTATTTATTCCAAGAACTTATTTCCTCTCCATTTCTTACTGATTTAACATTTTTACTTTATAGAGTATTAGTTGGCATAAACTTGAGCCTTTTTAATACCTTTTTTTTACAACTTCAACTCTAATAAGACTTGAAAATGGGGCGGGCTGGGTGGCTCACACCTGTAATCCTAGCATTCTGGGAGGCTGAGGCGGGAGGATCCCTTGAGCCCAGGAATTTGCGGTTGTAGTGATCTGTGATGACACCACTGCACTGTAGCTGGGATGACAGAGTGAGACTCTGTATCAAAAAAAAAAAGTTGAAAATGGTGTCACTTGATTAAAAAAACCTTCTGTTTATTAAGCATATTTGATATGCCAGTTACTTTTCACTTCTTTTTCCTTTAGTCATTCAGTGTCATTAAACCACACTAACCCTGCTAGGTTACATTATTGCTGTTACTACCAGAGCAGGGGGATTACCAGACCTGTTCTAGGATACCTGTTTGACAAGTGGTAGAGCTGGCATTTGACCCAAAGTGCTCTACACCAAAGCCTGTACTCTTTGCAGTACATTGTGCAGCCTCATGGGAAAGGTGATCAGCAATGTCATCCAACTTTGTTGTGTTTGGATCTGAGCTAGATACTGGTGGGGCATAGATAATATGGAGAATTTTCTTTAAAACCTCCCTCTGGGAGGAGGGATCTTGACCTGCACATTAAGAACAAGTTAAAAAGATTTGTAGTTGTAGTATAGAATTACTAGAACAGCCAGCTGTACTCTACATTTGATTAAATCATCGTTTTTTAGTTGCATTCCCTTGAGTTTTTAAGAGGTATAACATGTTAGAGGCTCCCACTACTTCTCTGAAGAGTTGTTATTTAATATTGAATGAGCTGTTGTTTAATATGGAAATGTTGTGCAAAATTGAGTTCTTAAATTAGTGTTTCCTTTTTGGTTGCTCAGAAATTGAGTTGGTTACAAAGATTTCTTAATTTTTAATGTCACCTACTGTGAGCGGCCCCTGAAATGGATGCAAAATCAAACCTTAAATTTGGCCACTCACATGGTACGTCTATTCATTTACAGCATTGCATTGTACACCGTGCTGTGACACACTGGTATGAGGAAGCCGTGGTGGTGTAGGGAGATGGCAGGGAAAGATTCAGCAGTGCCAGAGGTTCTGTATGTCGGTCACATCATTAGTTTGGGGAGACAGTTAAATATCAAGAAATGATTTTGCTGAGCGTGGTGGCTCACACCTGTAATCCCAGCAACTTGGGAGGCTGAGGCCGCAGGATCACTTGTGCCTAGCAGTTTGAGGCTGCAGTGAACTGTGATCATGCTACTGCACTCCAGCCTGGGTGAGAGCAAGAGTCTGTCTCTTAAAAAATGGACTTTAACAGCTTCTGAAAAAATTAGTACATGACGATGTGGTTCAAATGATGAAATCACCTGATAAAGTAAACAAAAAATGTAGTAGACAAAATTAATGTGATATGGAGAAATAATTCTCTTCAGTAAGCCAGAGCTTTTTAGTGTCTCAGGTTGTTCATTTGTGAAATAATTTATTGATTTCCTGCTGTCTAGCTTAACGCATTGACAGCCACATTTGAAAAAAAATTTTTTTCCTTGGGGCACGGTGTTTTATTAGGAAAATAGAATACAAACTTTGAAAGCAAAACAGTCTTTTCTAATTTAACAAAAAATTTGTTATCGACTTCTATTCATTTAATCCATGTTTTTAGAATTAAATTGTCAGTATTAATTGTGACAACAAGAACATCAACAAGTAAGATTTTCACGAACCAACTGCAGGGTTTTGCCCAGATTTTGCTTCACAAGGCCTCGGGCTCAAAACTAGAGTGAGTTAAATGTAACTCACATGGCAGTTAATGTGTTAAAATCCTAGGAGCTGTATTGTAGTATAGCAATATAATAGTATGTACATAGGGTTTTAGTATATGCCAGGCATTTTCCAAGCAATGCCAGGAGGTAGAGGCTATTTTTATTTCCCATTTTACTGGGAGGTTAGGCAACTTCCCAAGGTCACACTGCAAGCATCAGTGCTCGTAACTGTTACACTTTCAGGGTAGTATTGCCCCTGTCCCCTAGGAGTCTGTTTAGTGGGGAAGGTAAGACATATGTTCTGATAAATACAAGAGACCGTGACAAGGATGATAGTAGAAGAATGTATTGGTACAAAGAATATGTTGATACCAACCTGAGGGAGGTTGGCTGAAGAGAAGGGCAGGGAAGGCTTCCCAAGAGGCGAAATTCGAGTCTTGAAGGATAAGGAGGGGTTTGACGGTTGGACGAGGAAAGAAGGGGCCTTCCAAGTAAAAGTTGTTTGCAGGTAGTTACAAAGATCAGATATGTATCAGTAGAGATAATAGAACATAATAGGTGTCAAGTGAGAGTGAAGGAAGGAAGAAACATTTGTTGAGTGCTTAGGGCTTTCCAGGGCCTTACGTGCATGCCTACATAGATACATGCACTGCACACACATGCTATTTTTTCTCATCTTAAAACCTTTACTCATACTTTCCTGGCCAGATACTGCCCCATTTGTTTGTCCCCTTTGCAACAAAACTCCAGGAAACAATGGTCTATACTCTTAATTCCTCACTTTCCATTCTCTCCTAAGTTCACGTGTCAAAGTCCCTGCCACCACCGTTGCTAAATGCAGTGGTTAGCTCTCAGTCTTCATCTCATTTGATCTATCAGTAGCTTCAGACAAGTCGAACACTCCATCTTCAGTTGAGTCTGCCCTCACTTGGCCTCTAGGACACTAAGATGTGCTCTAGATTATCCTCTGTGTTTCTTCTTCATCTCATACAGCTGGAGTGCTCTAGGCCTCAGACTCAGTGAATTCTTCCAGGCCACCTATAAGCCAGAACACCTGGGCCCAGACCTTTCTCCTTAGCTCCAGTTCTCAAATATCCAACTGACTGCTTAATGTCCAAGCTCATTTTCAGACCTGTCAAACTTACTGTCTGGGCTCGCCTCCTCCACTCTTTGCTCACTCTGCTCCGGCTCCCCCGGCCTCCTTACTGTTCTTCAAACCTTCCGGGTGTGTTCCTGTTCCTGGGCTGTGGCCTGGTGGTTGCCTCTGCTAGGGCTGTGCTTTCACGTAGGGATCTGCATGACTAAATCTTCAAGCCTTCTCAAGAGTGACCCTCCCAAGGAGGCCTGCCTTTACCACCCTGTTTAAAATGGTAATCCTACTTCACAAGTCCCAGGCCCCCACATCCTGCTTTGCTTCTTTTTGTTTGGGTTTTCTAACATTTTATATGTTTAATGTTATTTCTGAGGTCTATTTTTTGTTGTCTCCTTGTGCTAAAATATTAGCTCCGTAAAGCTAGGGATCTCTCTTTTGTTCTTTGGTGTATCCCAAGAGTCTAGAACAATGCCTGGCATAGTAGACAGTTAATCGTGGCATAGGAATGCTGTGGAGGTCTTGGGTGTCCCAAGGAGGTTTTAGAGAGGGAGTAAGTGAGGGTCCCTAGGATGAGTAGAAGTTGCAGCGGATATTTCAGAACGGAAGCGTGTAACTAAATGTTAAGAAAGCATCGCATAGACCGGTTTGGCTATGGTGGAGGTTTTTGTGAAGAAGTAGCTACAGAGAAGGCTATAAAGGTAGTTTGGCTTGAGAATACTACCCTAGGGAGCTTGGCTCGACTTTGTTTTTTGGCTGGTTTTTCCTTAAAGGAAAATCAAACTGTGTGGCATATGTAGGTTAGATTGGTGTGGAAAACCAGATACGACACCATTGCCTGTGTGGATGTGACAGGCCTATTCTTAGATGTAGAATCAGGAGTGGAGAGGAAGACGTGCGCCAGAGAGTTGTTACTTAAAACTCTGATTCCAGAGTTAAGGGGTGAAGAAGAAGGACAGCTCGAGCTGATTTTGGAAGACTTTAGCCTGGTGACTAGGAATAGTGGGAAGTTTTAATTAGTTGGTGATTTGGATTTGGTAGGAATGGAAGAGATGACAGGTAAAGAAAATGACAGGAAGAGATGACAGGAGATGGGCCATGTGCTGGTGAAATACGGGATTTGGCTGTGTCTCCAGATTGGTAGGCAGTTGCAGCTGTGTTGAGATGAAGGTAACTGGCACTGGGCAGGACAAAGATGTCGAAGATTTTAGGTAGTTGGATTGTCAACTTGCATGTCCAAGTCAAGGGTTTGGGATGGGCTGGGATGAAGAGGGTAGGGATTCCTGAAATTGTAGCTGCTAGTTTTTCAACCCCCACCCCTCCTTTCTCCCCAGTCATTCATTCCACAGTCCATTGCGGGCCTACTCTTTGTATTCACCACTTCGCAAGATCGCGTGTAACCTCTGTGTGCTGAATCCAGTTTAATGCACATTTTCAGTTTTTATGCCGTTTGACTTCTCACTGTGGCCTTGGCAGTCACCGGTCTCCTTTTCTTGAAACACTTTTTCTCGGCTGCCTTGACATCCATGATCTTACTCTCTTGGTTTTAGTCTCCCCAGATCTCTCCCATGGCTTCAGCTATGACCCATGTACCAGTGAGAACTAAACCTTCCTCTCTAGCCTTGGACATCCACCTAAGTGTGATATAGACCAGTGGTTCCCAACCTTTTTGGCACCAGGGACTGGTTTCATGGAACACAGTTTTTCCCAGGTTTGGGTTGGGGGTTGTGGGGGGGACCAGAGCTCAGGCAGTGATGCCAGCAATGGGAAGCAGCTGTAAATACAGATGAAGCTTTGCTTGCTCGCTGCTCACCTCCTGCTGTGCAGCTTAGTTCCTAACAGGCCACAGACTAGTACCGGTCTAAGGCCCCGGGGGGTTGGGGACCGCGGCTGTAGACATCAAATGAAGTTGTCTAAACCAAATCCATCCTCAGATTAGTGCTTCCTCCACCATGCCCTAGTTCTGTTAATGGCCTTATTCACCAGTTACTCAAATGTTAAACCTGAGTCATCTTTAACTTCCTCTTCTTCTTCAGTCTTCCCTACCCTCAGACCTGTTGATGCTGCTGCTAACATACTTGTGTCCTGACCCTGGCCTTTCCCTCCG
Source organism: Indri indri (assembly GCA_004363605.1). Lineage (NCBI taxonomy): Eukaryota > Metazoa > Chordata > Mammalia > Primates > Indriidae > Indri > Indri indri. The sequence continues at coordinate 3,071 of RJWJ010033916.1, read as the reverse complement.
TTCCGTCTCCTTTGGTCAGGCTGTCATGGTCTCTTGCTCTGACTATTGCCGTCTTGACCTGGCCCCACCTTCCAGTTTCTCCCTCCATCTTCTGTACTCCTGCCACACTACTTCATGGAGCTCAGATGTGATCATATGACTTGAACTCAAACCATTTAGAGCACAGGGTCCCCACTGTTGTCAGAGACCAAGTTTTCATCATGGTAGAGGAGTGACACATGGCCCTGAATTTTAAGACAGTTTCACTTCCCCTTAGATCTCTCAGTAAGGATGAAGATGATTTATTAAATATTTGGAATGTCTTTTGAAGACTTCCCAAGTTATACCTTGTTTTCTAATCACAACAAACCACTTGTCCGTCGCAGAACACTCAGTACATTTTCATACTTCTCTGCTTTTGCTCATGCTGTTCCCTCTGCTTGAATGTCCTTTGTTTTTGCAGGTGAGACCTACCATTTCAAGGTTACCATAAACATCACCTCTTTGAGGCTTTCCAGCCACTAGTCTAACATATATTATCTTTGATTATAGTTAGGTTTTTTTTGGCTTTCATTAATTTGATTTATTTGCTTTTATTATGTAAGAATTACAAGACTACATTCTTATAGTAAGTGTCAAACAATTCAGAAGTTTGAAGAGCAAAATGCGAAACTCTTGCCTCCTTTCCTACTCTCTCCTCTTGGGGTGGGGAGGATTACTTTTCTCTTAGAGTCCATATCAGAGTTAGTCTTACTCCTTTTCGCTTCTCCAATGCCTAGTAAGCATTCAGCAGGTATTTGGGTAATAAAAAGAGCCAGGTGCAAAAATAAACCCAAGAAGGTCAAGGTGGGCCCTTAAGGTTAGTAAGTGAGAGTAGCAGTATTTGGAGAGTGTGGTAAGATTGAAATGGAGTATGAATACAGTAAATACCCTGTTTTTCCAAAATTAATGCAACCGGCAAGCTCAGGTAAGTGTATTTTTCCCCTGGATGGGTGCAGGTAGGCAGCAGGCGAGCAAGGGGAATTGTTAGAACAAATGCCATGTAAGATGGTGTGCTTACTGGGAAGCTCCAAAAACTAGTTGCTACTGGTGGGGAACGATGAGGAGGAAGGGGGGTTGTGGGTACTAAACTGGAGAAAACCACAAGTCAGAGAATTGAGGGAGGGGAATGAGGCTAATGGCAAAGGAAGGAAAGTGGGCTGTAGAGGGAGAAAAAGGTCTGTATGTTTCAAAATTACACTGTGCCAGCCATCGTTAAGGGGCTCTAATGCATACTGTGTACAGTACCTCATTTGGTCTCTCACAGCCACCCTGCAAGGTTGGTATTATGTTTCTGTTTCACAGTTGAGGAAGATAAGGACACTGAGGCTCAGGGAGGGTACTGCTAAGTAGCTTGTCCAGACTTACATAGCTAGTTGACAGAGCCAGGATTCAGATCCAAGGTCCCAACACCAAAGCCCTTATTTTTTCTAGATCACCAGGTTTCTTCTTAAGCCTATGCACATATACATAGGTATATTTACTTAAAATGTAGCCCAGTTGGGTATGTTGTACCAGGAAAAACAATATATCTAGCCAACTAATCTTAAAACTTGAAAAAATTTACCTCATAGTAGAAAGGTCAAATGGTAAAAGTCTGCTGATACAGTAACAAAAGAGAAAAATAGTTATCTCTGCGTATCCTGCGATGTTATAGAATAGAAAAAGTGTAACTGTTGAGGGCATAGCGGTGGTTGGTCCATATTATAGGACATCAGCAGAAAGGAAGGTTGCTTGAATTGAGTTTCAATTTGGTAAGCCCATTAGCTTAGTATATACAGTAGATTCATTCACATTAGAGCAGCCTGCTGCTGTTTTATATGAGGGTTATAATGAAAAAGGTCTTTGGTCTAGGGCTCCCTCAAAACGTAAAGACATTTTGTGAGCCAAATGAAGCTGGGAGAAAAATCATTGGTTTCTAAATTGGCTAATAATCAAATCTGGAAAATTCTTTATTTTAGCGTAACAACCATGTAATTTTTATAAAAGTGACATATACTCACTTAAAATCAAAAAGTATGAAGAACATGGCAAAAAAGTCAGTCTAGATCTTCCTACCCTGAACTGATTAACCTTATATAAACATTCCATATGTCTTTGTATCCATCTGTATTTATATGGATAAGGGGGATGGATACGCAAAATAAGTACTTTTATTTAAAAAAGGCTAGTCCAGTTTTTTGGATCACATTAGTTTTAAAATAAAAGAAAAATAATGTCACTTGTATTTTTTTTAAAAAACTTTATTTTGAAATAGATACTTACAAGAAGTTGTAAAACTAGGACAGAGGAATTCGTGACCAGCCTGGGCAAGATACCGAGAGCTTGTCTCTTAAAAAAACCAAAACCCAAAAAACTAGTACAGAGCCCTGTGCACCTTTCACCTGGGTTTCCCCATTGATGACATCTTATATAGCTGTGTGCAATATCAAAACCAGGAAATTGACATTGGTACATGTCAATTATTGACTAGACTAATAGACCTTACTGAGTTTTCACTACTTTTAAACCTGCATTCATTTGTGTGTGTATGGCTCTGTGCAGTTTATTCCATGTATTGGTTCATGTAACTACCAACACAAGGCACAAAACTGTCCCATCACCATAGAAGAAACTCTCTCATGCTGCTGCCTCTTTGTACGTGTAGCTTCCCAGCAACTACTCATCTGCTCTCCATCTTTGTGGTTTTGTCATTTTGAGAATGTTAGATGAATGTAATCATAGTACGTGACCTTTTGAGATTGACTTCTTTCACTAAAGCATAATGCGTGTGAGGTCCATCCATCTCACTTGAATTTAATAGCAGAAAAAGAAACCAGTGAAATGGAGAGGAATTGTCAAATTCCTCTTTGCTTAAATAATCATCAGCTCTTGATAAATCCCTATAGGTTAAGGCCTCAGACTTAATGAAAAACTTTAAGAAGATGGCATTATTTTTTATAAATATGTATTGCATATTTAAGTTTTAGGCAGTGTCAGTGAACATTATAGGGAGATAAGAAAATTTGTACTCTATACTCCCTTCTCACTTTTGATTATTTTACTTTGTCAGC